>JAQZBX010035184.1:0-24688 GCA_029593785.1 Cabassous unicinctus
TTAGGTTTAGTGTTAGGGTTAGGGTAAGGGTTAGGTTTAGGGTTAGGTTAGGGTTAGGGTTTGGGTTAGGATTAGTTTTAGGGTTAGGATTACCATTAGGTTTAGGGTTAAGGTTAGGGTGGGGTTAGGTTTAAGGTTAGTGTTAGGGTTACAGTACGGGTTAAATTGTGGATTTAGGTTTAGGGTTTGGGTAAGGGTGGAAGTTAGGTTTAGGTTTACGGTTTTGTGTTAGGGTTTAGGGCTTTGGGTTAGGGTTACTGTAAGTGTTGAGGTTAGTCTGGTTAGGGTTTTGTGTTAGTTTTAGGATTCGGTTTAGGGTTATGTTATGGTTAGTGTTTAGCATAATATTTAGAGTTAATGTTAGGGTTTGTGTTAGGGTTAGGTTTTACGTTTTTAGTTAGGTTTAGGAGTAGGTTTATGTTTAGGTTAGGGTTAGGGTTTTGTGTTAGGGTTAGGGTTAGTGTTAGTGTTAAACTTAGGGTTAGATTTAGGGATAGGTTAGGATTAGGGTTTAGGGCTAGTGTTAAGGTGAGGGTTATGGTTAGGCTTCCAGTTAGGTTTAGGGTTAGGTTAGGGTTAGGGTTAGGTTATGGTTTAGGGTTAGGTTATGGTTTAGGGTTAGGTTTAGCATTAGGGTTAGGGTTAAGTTTACAGTTAGGGTTTGGCTTATGTCTAGGGTTTGGTTTAGGATTTGAGTTAAGTTATGGTTAGGTTTTGGGTTAGGGTTAGGTTTAGGGCTAGTGTTTAAGGTTATGTATAGGGTAAGGGTTAGGTTTAGGGTCAGAGTTTAGGGTTAGCATGAGGGTTATGGTTAGCATAAGGTTTAAATTTAGGTTTAGTGTAAGGTTAGGTTTAGAGTTAGGGTTAGGGTTAGGGTTTGGGTCAGGGTTTGGGTTTATGGTTAGGATCAGGGGTAGGGTTAGGGTTAGGGTTAGGTCAGGGTTAGGGTTTAGGATTTGGGTTAGAGCGAGTGTTAAGGTTAGGGTTCGGGTTAGGCTTAGTGTTATGTTTAGGTTTAGGGTAACATTAGGGTTACGTTTTAGTGTAAATGTTAGATTTAGGTCTAGGTTTATTAGGGTAAGGTTAGGGTTAGGATTAGGTTAGGTTTAGGGTTAATGTTAGGTTTAGGGTTCGGGTTTAGGTTTAGGCTTAAGGTTAGGTTTAGTGCTAGTGTTAGGGTTAGGGTTAGGTTAGGGATAGGTTTACGGTTATGGTTTGGGTTAGGGTGTGGGATTATGGTTAGGGTTAGGGTTTGGGTTAGGTTTAGGTTAGGGTTAGGGTATCAGTTAGGGTTAGCATTAGGTTTAGTGTTAGGGTTTAGGGTTAGGGTTAGTGTTATTGTTAGGGTTAGGTTTAGGGTTAGCTTAGGGTGAGGGTTTGCTTAGGTTTATGGGTAGGGTTAAGTTTATGGTTAGTGTTAGATTAGGGTTAGGGTATAGGTTTTGAGTTAGGTTTTGTGGTAGGTTTAGGCTTACGGTTAGTGTTAGGGTTAGGGTTAGGGTTAGGTTAGGGTTAGGGTTAAGGCTAGGTTCAGAGTTAGGTTTGGGTAAGGGTTTATGGTTAGGTTTAGGGTTTGGATTAGGTTAGGGTTAGCATTTGGTTTAGGGTTTGGGTGAGGTTTAGTGTTAGGGATAGGTTAGGGTTAGGCTTAGGGTTATGGTTAGGGTTTAGTTTTAGAGTTACGGTTGGGTTAGGGTTACAGTGTTAGGTAAGCGTTAGGGTTTAGGTTCAGGTTTAGGGTTAGAGTTAGGGTAAGGGTTAGGGTTAGGGTTAGGGTTGAGTTAGGGATTGGGTTAGGGTTAGGGTTTGGGTTAGGTTTAGGTTAGGGTTAGGGTTAGGTTACAGTTAGATTTAGGGTTACGGTTAGGGTTTCTTTGGCTGCTATGCACTTGCTTTCACTCAAATGTGAACACAGGGTTAGGGTTAGGGTTAGAGTTATAGTTTGGTTGGGTTAGGCTTTATTGTTACGGTTTGTGTTAGGGTTAAATTTAGGTCAGGGTTAGTGTTTGGTGAGGGTTACAATTAGAGTTAGGGTTAGAGTGAGGTTTGTTTTAGGGTTTAGGGTTAGGATTAGGGTCAGGTTTAGGTTTAGAGTTAGATTAGGGTATATGTTAGCGTTAAGGTTAGGGTTTGGTTAGGTTAAGGATTTAGGGTTAAGTTTACAGTTAGGTTTAGGGTCAGGATTAGGGTTTAGGTTTAGGGTTATGGTGAGGCTTAGGTTAAGGTTAGTGTTTGGTTTAGGGCTAGGGTTAGTGTTGGGTTAGGTTAGGGTAAAGATTTTGTTAATGTTTTGGTTTTAAGGTTAGGGTTCCGGTTAGGGTTGGGGTTAGTTTTAGGTGATGTTAAGGTTAGGTTATAGGTTTAGGGTGAGTGTTAGTGTTAGGATTAGGGTAAGGGTTACGTTTAGGGTTAGGGTTAGGTTGGGTTAGGGTTAGGGTTAGGGTTAGGTTTAGGTTTTGGGTTAGGTTTTGGGTTTATGGTATGGGTTAGGGTAGGGTTAGGGTTTGTTTTAGACCTAGGTTTATAGTTAGGTTTGGTTTTGGGTTTAGGGTAGATGTTAGGGTTAGTGTTAGGTTAGTGTAAGGGTTTTGTTTAGAGTTAGAATTAGGTTTAGGTTTAGGATTAGGGCTAGGATTTGGATTAGTGTAAGGTTTAGGGTTAGGTTAGGGTTAGGGTTTAGGTTTAGGTGTATGATTAGGTTTAGTTTTTGGGTTAGTGTTAGGGTTAGGGTTAGGTGTAGGATTTAGGGTTAGTGTTACCATAAGTGTTGAGTTTAGGTTTAGTGTTAGGGTGTTTTGTTAAGGTTAGGGTTATGGTTAAAGTTAGTCTTAGGGTTTGGGTTAGGTTTAAGGTTAGTTTAGGTTTAGGGTTAGTGTTACATTTAGTTTAGGGTAAGGGTATGGTTTTGGGTTATATTTAGTGTTATGGCCAGGGTTAGGTTTGGATTAGAGTTTAGGTTTAGGGTGAGGGTTAGGGTTAGGTTAGGGTTAGGGTTTGGTTTAGGATTAGGGTTAGGGTTAGGTTTATGGTGGGGTTAGGGTTAGGGTTTGGGTTAGGTTTTAGGTTTATGTTTAGGGTTATGGTTAAGATTAAGTTTAGGGTTATGTTAGGGTTAGGGTTTGGGTTTAGGTTAGGGTTAGGGTTAGTTTAGGGTTTGGGTTTGGGTTAAGGTTAAGGTTAGGGTTAGGATTAACTTTAGGGTTAGGTAAAGGTTAGAGTTTGTTTTAGGGTTAGGTATATGGTTAGGATTATGGTTAGATTTAGGGTTAGTTTTAGGGTGCAGTTAGGTTTAAGGTTAGTGTTAAAGTTATTGTAAGGGTTCAGTTTTGGATTTAGATTTAGGGTTTGGTAAGGGTGGAGGGTAGGTGTAGGTTTACAGTTTTGCGTTAGGGTTTATGGTTTAGGGTTACGGATACTGTAAGTGTTGAGGTAAGTGTTAGGATTTGGGTTTTGTGTTAGTTTTAGGATTAGGGTTAGGGTTTAGCATTATATTTACAGTTGGGTTAGGGTTAGGGTTAGGGTGTGGGTTTTGTTTTGGGTTTTTGGTTAGGGTTATGGTTAGGATTAAGTTTAGGGTTAGGTTAGGGTTTGGGTTAGGGTTAGGTTTAAGGTTTGGATTACCTTTAGTTTTAGGGCTAGGTTTAGGGTTTAGGGTTTGGGTTATGGTAAGTGTTGAGGTTACTGTTAGGGTTATGGTTTTGTGTTAGGCTTAGAGTTAGTGTTAGCGTTAAGATTAGCATTAGGGATAGGGATAGGTTAGGGTTAGGGTTTAGGGTGAGTATTAAGGTGTGGTTTATGGTTAGGCTTGCCATTAGGGTTAAGGATAGGCTTAGGGTTAGTGTTAGGCTTAGGGTTAGGGTTAGGGTTTGGCTTACGGTGAGTTTTAGGGTTAGGGTTGGCATTAGGTTAGGGTTAGGGTTAGGGTTACATTAGGGATAGGGTTAGTTTTATGGTTTAGGGTTAGGTTTAGGTTTTGGTTAGGGTTAGGGTTACAGTTAGGATTTGGGTTAGGGTTTGGCTTTAAATTTAGGGTTAGGGTTAGGGTTAGAGATAAGTTATGCTTAGGTTTTGGGCTTGGGTTTGGGTTAGGGTTAGGGTTAGTGTTTAGGGTTAAGTTTAAGGTTAGGGTTAGGTTAGGGTAAGGGTTTGGAAAGAGTTATGGGTAGGTTTAAGGTTATGGTTAGGTTTCCGTTAGGTTTAGGCTTTTCAGTTAGTGTTAGGGTTAGGCTTTTGGTTAGTTTCAGGGTTAGGGTAAGGGTTAGGTTTGGGTTCGGTTAGGGTTAGGTTTAGGTTTAGGTTTATAGATAGGTTGGGTTTAGGCTTTAGGGTTAGGGTTATGGTTACGGTTAGGTTAGGGTTAGGGTTTTGTGTTAGGGTTAGACTTAGGGTTAGGATTAGGATTAGGTTTAGGTTTAGGGTTAGTGTTAGGATTAGGGTGAGTGTTAGGTTAGGGGTACGCTTTGGTTTAGGGTTAGGGTTAGGGTTAATGTTAGGCTTTGGGTTAGGGTTAGGTTTAGGCTTATGATTAGTTTCAGGGTAAGAGTTGGGATTAGGTTAGGGTTAGGGTTATAGTTAGGTTTGGTTTAGTGTTTAGGGTTAAGTCTTTTACCTAATACTATGCCAAAACACTGGTTTCTTCAGTTTTCAAAACTCAGCAATATACCAATTACATTGGCAGCTACGCACTTGTCTTCACTTACAATGTAGGCCAAAACACTACTTTACTATGCCAATGCTGCCGGTTCCTCACTTTGTAAATCTAAGTAAGATTCTTGTTTCTTACAATGCTATACATGTGTTTTCAATTACAATCAACTTGAGAACACTGCTTTTCCATAACGTTGGCTGAATGCCTTGAGTTATTTGCCTCAGAAAACCAAAAAAGAAACTAGCTACATTTGCTGATTTGCATGTGTATTCATTTACAAACAATTTCAAAACACTGGTTTCACCTATCTCCCCGTGAATGCTGTAGTTATTTTAAGGTAAAAACGTATGTAAGATTCCTGTTTGTTTGGCTGCTATGCACTTGCTTTCACTCACATGTCATCACACAGCATTTACATAAGCCTAACCCAATGCGGTAGTTCCTTCACTTTACAAAACTAAATAAGTTTTCTCTTTTATTTGCTGCTGTGCCTGTGTTTTCACTTAAATTCATCTTCAAAACACGGGTTTACTGTAATAGGCTGTGAATGCAGCAGTTAATTTGACAGTGAAAGGCAAGTAAGATACTTGTTTGTTTGCCTGCTATGCGCTCGTTTTCACTCATTATGAATGTAAAAGCACTGCTTTTACCTCATAATGTGCGAAAACACTGGTTCCTTCAGTTTTCAAAAGTAAGCAATATACACATTACATTGGCAGCTATGCTCTTGTTTTCACTTACAAAGTATTGAAAAACACATCTTTACTATGCCAATACTGCCATTTCCTCTCTTTGGAAATCTTTGTAAGATTCTTCTTTCTTACAATGCTGTACATGTGATTTCAATTTCAATCATCTTGAAAACACTGCTTTTCCCTAACGTTTCCAGAATGCATTGAGTTCTTTGCCTTAGAAAACCAAAAAAGAAACTTGTTTCATTGGCTTACTTTCATGTGTATGCATTTATGAACAACTTCAAGACACTGGTTTCACCTATCTATCTGTGAATGCAGTAGTTACATCAATTTTGAAAGGTAAGTAAGATTCTTGATTGTTTGGTTGCTATTCCCTTGCTTTCACTCATTCTCAATGTAGAAACACTATGTTTACCTAATACTATGCCAAAACACTGGTTTCTTCATTTTTCAAAACTAAGCAATATACTCATTACAGTGGCAACTATGCACTTGTTTTCACTTACAATGCTTGGGAAAACACTACTTTAACAATGCCAAAGCTGCTGATTCCTCACTTTAGAAATCTAAGTAAGATTTTTGTTTCTTATAATGGTATATATGTGTTTTCAAGTAAAATCAACTTCCAAACAATTATTTTCCCTAATGTTGGCTGAATGAATTCAGTTCTTTGCTTTAGAAAACCAAAAAAGAAACTTGTTTCATTGGCTGATTTGCATGTGTATTCATTTACAAACAACTTCAAGACCCTTGTTTCACCTAACTCTCTGTGAATGCAGTAATTACTTCAAGTTTGAAAGGCAAGTAAGATTCTTGTGTGTTTGGATGCCATTCCCTTGCTTTCATTCTCATGTCAACACATAGCTTTTGCCTAAGGCTAAGTCAATTCAGTGGTTTCTTTACTGCAAAACTAAATAAGATTTCTCTTTTATTTGCTGCTATGCCTTTTTCATTTAAATTCATCTTCAAAACACTGGTTTCCCATAACAGGCTGTGAATGCAGCAGTTAATTCAACTTTGAAAGTTAAGTAAGATACTTGTTTGTTTGGTGGCCATGTGCTTGCTTTCATTCATTATCAATGAAAAACACTGCTTTTACCTAATACTATGCCAAAACACTGGTTTCTTCAGTTTTCAAAAGTAAGCAATATACTCATTACATTGGCAGCTATGCACTTGTATTCACTTACAATGCTTGGGAAAACACTGCATTTACTATGCCAAATCTGCATATTAGTCATTTTGGAAATCTAGGTAAGATTCTTGTTTCTTGCAATGCTATACATGTGTTTTCAATTATAATCAATTTGAAAACACTTCTTTTCCCAAATGTTGGCTGAATGCCTTGCGTTTTTTGCCTTAGAAAACCAAAAAAGGATCTTATTTCATTGGCTGATATGTATGTGTATTCATTTACAAACAACCTCGAGACACTGGTTTCACCTATCTCTCTGTGAATTCAGTAGTTTCTTCAAGTTTGAAAGGTAAGTAAGGTGTTTGTTTGTTTGGCTGGTATGCATTAGTTTTCACTCACATGTCAACACACAGCTTTTACCTAAGGCTAAGCCAATGCACTGGTTTCTTCACTTTACCAAACTAAATAAGATTTGTCTTTTATTAGCTCCTATGCCTGTATTTTCTATTAAATTTATCTTCAAAACAGTGGTTTCCTGTAACAGGCTGTGAGTGCAGTAGTTAATTCAACTTTGAAAGTTAAGTTAAATACTTGTTTGTTTTGCTTCTATGTGTTTGATTTCACTCATTATCAATGTAAAAACATGGCTTTTACTTAGTATTATACCAAAACACTGGTTTCTTCAGTTTTCAAAACTAAGCAATATACTCACTACATTGGCAGCTATGCACTTGTTTTCCCTTACAATGAATGTCAAAACAATGCATTTACTATGCCAAAGCAGCCGGTACCTCAATTTGGAAATCTAAGCAAGATTCTTGATTCTTACAATGTTATACATGTGTTTTCAATTCCAATCAACTTGAAAACTCTGTTTTTCCTAACCTTGGCTGAATGCATTGAGTTCTTTGCTTTAGAAAACCAAATAAGAAACTTGTTTCATTGGCTGATTTGCATGTCTATTCATTTACATACAACTTCAAGACATGGTTTCACCTAACTCTCTGTGACTACAGGAGTTACTTCAAGTTTGAAAGGTAAAGAAGATTTTTGTTTGTTTGGCTGCTATGCCCTAGTTTTCACTCACATGTCAACACACAAGTTTAGCCTAAGGTAAGCCAATGCTGTGCTTTTATAACTTTACAAAACAAAATAAGGTTTGTGTATTATTGGCTGCTAAGCTTGTGTTTTAACTTAAATTCATCTTCAAAATGCTGGTTTCCTGAAAAAGCCTGTGGATGCAGCAGGTAATTCAACTTTGAAAGTTAAGTAAGACACTTATTTGCTTGGCTGCTATGTGCTTGATTTCACTCATTATCAATGTAAAAACCCTCCTTTAACCTAATACTATGCCAAAACACTGTTTTCTTCAGTTTTCAAAATGCAGCAATATACTCATTACATTCGCAGCTATTCACTTGTTTTCACTTACAAGGAATGTCAAAACACTGCTTTTCTCTGCCAAAGCTGCCCGTTCCTCAGTTTGGAAATCTAATGAAATTCTTTTTTTATTAAAATGCTATACATGTGTTTTCAATTACAATCAACTTAAAAACACTGCTTTTCCCTAACTTTGGCTGAATGCATTGAGTTCTTTGCTTTAGAAAACTAGGAAAGAAACTTGTTTCATTCATGGATTGCATGTGTATTCATTTACAATCCACTTCAATTCACTTATCTCTCTGTGAATGCAGTAGTTACATAAAGTTTGAAAGGTAAGAAAAATTCTTGTTTGCTTTGTTGCTATGCCCTTACTTTCACTCACATGTCAACACACAAATTTTACCTAACGCAAAGCCAATGCATTGGTTTCTTCATTTTACAAAACTAAATAATATTTCTCTTTTATTTGCTGCTATGCCCGTGTTTTCACTTAAATTCATCTACAAAACACTGGTTTCAAGTAACAGGCTGTGAAGGCAGCAGTTAATTCAACTTTGAAAGTTAAGAATCATACTTGTTTTTTTGGCTGCTATCTAATTGATTTCACTCAATATCAATGTAAAAACACTGCCTTTACTTAGTAGTAATCAAAAACACTGGTTTCTTCAGTTTTCAAAACTAAGCAATATACTCATTACTTTGGCACCTATGCACTTGTTTTCACTTACAATGAATGTGAAAACATTGTTTTCACTATGCAAACCTGCCGGTTCCTCACTTTCAAAATCTATGTAAGATTCTTTTTTCATACAATGCTATACATGTGTTTTCAATTACAATCAACTTGAAAACACTGCTTTTCCCTAAAAATGGCTGAATGAAATGAGATCGTTGCTTTAGCATACCAAAAAAGGAATTTGTTTCATTGGCTGGTTTGCATGTGTATTAATTTACAAAAAACTTCAAGACACTGGTTTCACCTAACTCTCTGTGAATGCAGTAGTTACTTCAAATTTGAAAGATAAGTAAGATTTTTGTTTGTTTGGCTGCAATGCCCTTGCTTTCACTCACATGTAAACACACAGCTTTTGCCTAAGGATAAGCCAATGCTGTGGTTTCTTCAGTTTACAAATCTAAATAAGATTTGTCTTTTATATGCTGCAATGCCTGTGTTTTCACTTAAATTCATGTTCAGTACCCTGGTTTCCCCTAACAGGCTGTGAATGCAACAGTTAATTCAACTTTTCAAATTAAGTAAGATACTTATTTGTTTGGCTTTTATGTGCTTGCTTTCACTCATTATCAATGTAAAAATTCTGATTTTACCTAGTATTATGACAAAACATTGTTTTCTTCAGTTTTCAAACTAAGCAATATACTCATTACATTTTCAGCTATGCACTTGTTTTCACTTACAGTGAATGTCAAAACACTGCTTTTACTATGCCAAAGCTGCCGGTTCCCCACTTTGGAAATCTAAGAAAGATTCATGTTTCTTTCAATGCTATACATGTGTTTTCAGTACAATCAACTTGAAAACACTGCTTTTCCCTAATATTGGCTGAATATATTGAGATTTTTGCTTTAGGAAACCAAAAAAGGAACTTTTGTCATTGGTTGATTTTCTTGTGTATTTATTTGCAAACACCTTCAAGACTCTCGTTTCACCTATCCCTCTGTGAATGCAGTAGTTAATTCATGTTTGAAAGGTAAGGAAGATTCTTGTTTGTTTTGCTGCTATGCCCTGCTTTCACTCACATGTCAACTCAAAGCTTTTGCCTAAGGCTAAGCCAATGCGGTGATTTCTTCACTTTACAAATCTAAATAAGTTTTCTCTTTTATATGCTGCTATGCTTGTGTTTTCACTTAAGTTCATCTTCAAAACACTGGTTTCCCCTAACAGGCTGTGAATTCAGCAGTTAATTCAACTTTTGAAGTTAAGTAAGATCCTTGCTTGTTTGGCTGTTATGTGCTTGCTTTCACTCATTTTCAATATAGCAACACTGCTTTTACCTAATACTATTCCGAAACATTGGTTTCTTCAGTTTTCAAAACTAAGGAATATGCTCATTACATTGGCAGCTATGCACTTGTTTTCACTTATAATGAATGTCAAAACACGGCTTACACAATGCCAAATTTGCCAGTTCCTCACTTTTGTAATCTAAGTAAGATTCTTGTTTCCTACAATGCTATACATGTGTTTTCAAGTACAATCAAGTTGAAAACACTGCTTTTCCGTAACGTTGGCTGAAAGCATTGAGTTTTTGCTTTAGAAAACCAAAAAAGGAACTTGTTTCATTGGTTCATTTTCATTTGTGTTTACTTATAAACAACTTCAAGAAACCGGTTTCACCTATCTCTTTGTGAATGCAGGAGTTGCTTCAAGTTTGAAAGGTGAGTAAGATTCTTGTTTGTTAGGCTGGTATGCCCTTGCTTTCATTCACGTGTCAACACTCAGCTTTTGCCTAAGGCTAAGCAAATGCATTGGTTACTTTATTATACATAACTAAATAAGATTTTTCTTTTATTTGCTGCTATGCCTGTGTTTTCACTTAAATTATCTTCAAAACACTGGTTTCCCATAACAGGCTGTGAATATATCACTTAATTCATCTTTGAAAGTTAAATAAGATATTTTTGTCTGCTATGTGCTTGCTTTCAGTCACTATCAATGTAAAAACACTGCTTTTACTTAATACTATGCCAAAACACTGCTTTCCTCCGTTTTCAAAACTAAGCAGTATATTCATTACATTGGCAGCTATGCACCTGTTTAAAATTGCAATGAATGGCAAAACTCTACTTTTACTATGCCAAATTTGTCAGTTCCTCACTTTCAAAATCTAAGTAAGATTCTTATTTCTCACAATCCTATATATCTGTTTTCAATTACAATCAACCTGAAAATACTGCTTTTCCCTAAAGTTGGCTGAATGCATTGAGTTCTTTGCTTTAGAAAACGAAAAAAGAAACTTGTTTCATTGGCAGATTTCCATGTGTATTTATTTACAAACAACTTCAAGACACTGGTTTCACCTATCTCTCTGTGAATGCAGTAGTTACTTCAAGTTTGAAAGGTAAGAAAGATTCTTTTTTGCTTGGCTTCTGTGCCCTTGCTTTCACTCACATATCAACAAACAGCTTTTGCCTAAGGCTAAGCCAATACATTTGTTTATTCCCTTTACAAAACTAAATATGCTTTGTCTTTCATTTGCTGCTATGCCTGTGTTTTTTCTTAAATTCATCTTCAAAACACTGGTTTCCCATAACAGCCTGTGAAGGCAGCAGTTAATTCAACTTTGAAAGTTAAGTAAAATACTTCTTTTTTGGCTCCTATGCGCTTGATTTCACTCATTATCAATGTAAAAACACTGCTTTTACCTAATACTATGCCAAAACATTGGTTTCTTCAGTTTTCAAAACTAAGCAATATACTCATTATATTGGCAGCTATGCACTTGTTTTCACTTACAATGAATGGCAAAACACTGCTTTTTCTATGCCAAAGATGCCAGCTCCTCACTTATGAAATCTAAATAAGATTCTTCTTGCTTAAATTGTTATACAAATGTTTTCAATTACAAACAACTTGAAAATACTGCTTTTCTCTATCATTTGCTGAATTCATTGAGTTCTTTGCTTTAGAAAAAAAAACCTGTTTCTTTGGCTGATTTCCCTGTGTTTTCCTTTACAAACAACTTCAATACACTGGTTTCACATATCTCTCTGGGAATGCAGTAGTTACTTCAAGTTAGAAAGGTAAGTAAGTTTCATGTTTGTTTGGCTGCTATGCACTTGCATTCAATCATATGTTAACACACAGATTTTGCCTAAGGCTATGCCAGTGCAGTGGTTTCTACACTTTACAAAACTAAATAAGATTTGTCTTATTTGCTGCTGTGCCATTGTTTTCACTTAATTAATCTTCAAAACACTGATTTCCCCTAAAATTCTGTGACTGCAGGAGTTAAGTCACCTTTGAAAGTTATGTAAGATATTGTTTGTGTGGCTTTTATGCCCTTTCTTGGAAACATTATCAATGTAAAAACACTGCTTTTACCTAATACTATGCCAAAACAATGGTTTCTTTAAGTTTTAAAAACCAAGCAATATACTCATTACATTGGCAACTATGCACTTCTTTTCACTTCCCATGAATGTCAAAACAATGCTCTTACTATGCCAAAGATGCTGGTTCCACACTTGGGAAATCTAAGTAAGATTCTTGTTTATTACAAGGCTATGCATATGGTTTCAATTACAATCAACTTGAAAACACTGCTTTTCCCTAACTTTGGCTGGATGCATTGAGTTCTTTGCTTTAGAAAACCAAAAAAGAATCTTGATTAATTGGCTCATTTGCATGTGTATTCATTTACAAACAAATTCAAAACACTGGTTTCACCTAACTCTCTGTTAATGCAGTAGTAACTTCAGTTTGAAAGGTAAGTAAGATTCTTGATTGTTTGGCTGCTTTGCCCTTGCTTTCACTCATGTGTCAACACAGCTTTTGATGAAGGCTAATCCAATGCAGTGAATTCTTCACTTTACAACACTAAACAAGATTTGTCATTTATTTGCTGTTATGCCTGTGTTTTCACTTAAATTCATCTTCATAACACTGGTTTCACATAACAGGGTGTGAATTCAGCAGTTAATTCAACTTTATAATGTAAGAAAAATACTTGTTTGCTTGGATGCTATACAAATTCTTTCACTTATTATCAATGTAAAAGCACAGCTTTTACCTAATACTATGCCAAAACACTGGTTTCCTCAGTTTTCCAAATTATGCAATATACTCAGTACATTGGCAGCTATGCACTTGTTTTCAGTTACAATGAATGGCAAAACACTGCTTTTACTCTGCCAAAGCTGCCGGTTGCTCACTTTGGAAATCTAAATAAGATTCTTGTTTCTTACAATGCTATGCATGTGCTTTCAATTACAATTAACTTTCAAACAATTCTTTTCCCAAATATTGGCTGAATGAATTGAGTTCTTTGCTTTAGAAAACCAAAAATGAAACTTGTTTCATTGGCTGATTTGCATGTGTATTCATTTACAAACAACTTCAAGACACTGGTTTCATCTAACTCTCTGTGAATGCCGTAGTTACTTCAAGTTTGAAAGGGAAGTAAAATTCTTGTTTGTTTGGCTACTATGCCCTTGCTTTCACTAACATGTCAGCACACAACTTCTCCCTAAGGCTAAGCCAATGCAGTGGGGTCTTCACTTTATAAAACTAAATAAGATTTGTCTTCTAATTGCTGCTATGCCTGTGTTTTCACTTAAAATCATATTTAAAACAATGGTTTCCTCTAACAGGCAGTGAATTCAGCAGTGAATTCAACTTTGAAAGTTAAGTAAGATACTTGTTTCTTTGGCTTCTATGCGCTTGCTTTTACTCACTGTCAATGTAAAAACACTGCTTTTACCTAACACTATGCCAAAACACTGGTTTCTTCAGTTTTCAAAACTAAGCAATATGCTCATTATATTGGCAGCTATGCCCTTGTTTTCTCTTACAATGTATGTCAAAACATGGCTTTTACTGTGCCAAAGCTGCCGGTTCCTCACTTTGGAACTCTAAGTAAGATTTGTATTTCTTACAATACTATACATGAGTTTTCAATTACAATCAACTTGAAAACAATGCATTTCTCTATCGTTGGCTGAATACATTGATTTATTTGTTTTAGGAAACCAAAAAAGAAACTTGTTTCACTGGCTGATTTTTTTGTGTATTTATATACAAACAACTTCAAGACACTGGTTTCACCTTAGTCTCTATGAATGCAGTAGTTACTTCAAGTTTGAAAGGTAAGTAAGATTCTTCTTTGTTTGGCTGCTAAGTGCTGGCTTTCACCCACATGTCAGCACACAGATTTGCCTAAGGCTAAGCTAATGCAGTGGTTTCCTCACTTTACAAAACTGAATAATATTTGTCTTTTATTTACTGCTATGCCTGTGTTTTCATTTAAATTCATATTCAAAACACTGGTTTCCCGTAACAGGCTGTGAATGCAGCAGTTAATTCAACTTTGAAAGTTAATTAAGATACTTGTTTCTTTGGCTGCTTTGCACCTGTTTTCATTCATTATCAATGTTAAAACACTGCTTTTCCTAATATTATGCCAAAACACTGGTTTCTTCAGTTTTAAAAACTAAGCAATATGCTCATTACATTGCCAGCTCTGAACTTGTTTTCATTTACAATGAATATCAAAAGACTGCTTTTACTATGCCAAATCTGCTGGTACCTAAATTTGGAAATCTTAGAAAGATTCCTGTTTTTCACAATGCTATACATTTGTTTTCAATTACAATTAACTTGAAAACCGTGCTTTACCCTAACATTGCCTGAATGAACTGACTTCTTTGCATTAGATATCAAAAAAAGAAACTTGTTTCATTGGCTGTTTTGCATTTGTATTCATTTGCAATCAATTTCAAGACACTGGTTTCACCTATCTCTCTGTGAATACAGTAGTTACTTCAAGCTTCAATAGTAAGTAAGATTCTTGTTGTTTGTATGCTATGCAGTTTCTTTCACTCACATGTCAACACACAGATTTTACCTAAGTCTAAGCCAATGCAGTGGTATCTTGACTTTACAAAACTAAATAAGATTTGTCTTTTATTTGCTGCTATGCCTGTGTTTTCACTTAAATTCATCTTCAAAACACTAGTTTCTCCTAACAAGCTGTAAATGCAGTAGTTATTCAACTTTGAAAATTTAGGAAGATACTTCTTTGTTTGGCTGCGGTGCACTTGCTTTCACTCACTATCAATGTAAAAACACTGCTTTTACCTAGTACTATGCCAAAACACTGGTTTCTTCAGTTTTCAAAATTAAGCAATATACTCATTACGTTAGCAGTTCTGCACATATTCTCAATTACAATAAATGTCAAAACACTGGTTCTACTATGGCAATGCTCCCGGTACTTCACTTTTGAAATCTAATTCAGATTCTAGTTTCTTAAAATGGTATACAAGTTTTTTCAATAACAATCAACTTGAAAACACCCCCTTTCCCTAAATTTGGCTGAATGCATTGAGCTCTTTGCTTTTGAAAACCAAAAAGGAAACTTCTTTCATGGGCTGATTTGCATGTGTATTCATTTACAATCAACTTCAGGACACTGATTTCACCTAACTGTCTGTGAATGCAGTATTTACTTCAAGTTTGAATGTTAAGAAAGATTCTTGTTTGTCTGGCTGCTATGCCCTCGCTTTCACACACACATCAACATACAGCTTTTACCTAAAGCCAAAACAATGCAGTGGTTTCTTCATTTTACAAAACTGAATAAGATTTGTCTTTTATTTGCTGCTATGCCTGTGTTTTCACTTAAATTCATCTTCAAACACTGGTTTCTCCTAACAGGCTTTGAATGCAGCAGTTAATTCAAGTTTAAAAGTTAAGTAAGATACTTATTTTTTGCATTCTATGTGTTTGCTTTCACTCATTATCAATGAAAAATACTGCTTTTACCTAATACTATATCAAAACACAGGTTTTGTAAGTTTTCAAAACTAAGCAACATACTCATTTCATTGGCAGCCTTGCACTTGTTTTCACTTAGAATGAATGTCAAAACACTGCTTTTACAATGCCAGAGCTGCCAGTTTCTCACTTTTGAAATCTAAGTAATATTCTTGTTTCTTGCAATGCTATACATGGGTTTTCAATTACAATCGACTTGGAAACACTGCTTTTCACTAACGTTGGCTGAATGCTTTGAGTTCTTTGCTTTAGAAAACCTTAAAAGAAACTTGTTTTATTGGCATATTTGAATGTGTATTAATTTACAATAAACTTCAAGACACTGGTTTCACCTAAATAACTGAGAATGCAGTAGACAGTACACCTTTGAAATGTAGGTAAGATTCTTGTTTGTTTATCTGCTCTCCATTTGCTTTCACTCACAAGTCAACCCACAGTTTTGCCTAAGGCTAACCTAATGCAGTGGTTTCTTTACTTTACACAACTAAATAAGGTTTGTCTTTTATTGCTGCTCTGGCTGTGTTTTCACTTAAATTCATCTTCAAAATACTGGTTTCCTGTAACAGGCTTTGAATGCAGCAGTTAATTGAACTTTGAAAGTTAAGTAAGGTACTTGATTGTTTGGCTGCTCTGAATTTGCATTCACTCATTATCAATGTAAAAACACTGCTTTTACTTAATACTATGCCAAATCACTGGTTTCTTCAGTTTTCAAATCTACACAATATACTCATTACATTGGCAGCTATGCACTTGTTTTCACTTTCAAAGAAGGTCAAAACACTGCTTTTACTATGCCAAATCTGCCGGTTCTTCACTTTGGAAATCTAAGTAAGATTCTTGTTTCTTACAATGCTATACATGTGATTTCAATTATAATCAACATGAAAACACTGCTTTTATTAGCATTGGCTGAATGCATTGAGTTCTTTGCATTACAAAACAAAAAAAGTAACTGGATTCATTGGCACATTTACATGTGTATTCATTTACAATCAACTTTAAGACACTGGTATCACCTAACTCTCTTTGAAGGCAGCTGTTATTTCAAGTTTGATATGTAAGTAAGATTCTTGTTTGCTGCTATGCCCTTGCTTTCACTCACATGTCAACCCACATTGTTTACCTAAGTTAAGCCAAAGCAGTGGTTTCTTCACTTTATAAAACTAAATAAGATTTGTCTTTTATTTGCTGCTATGCCTGTGTTTTCACTTAAATTCATCTTTAAAACACTGCTTTCTGCTAACAAACTGTGAATGCAGCAGTTAATTCAACTTTGAAATTTTAGTAAGATACTTCTTTGTTTGGCTGCTCTGCCGCTTGCTTTCACTCACTATCAATGTAAAAACATTGCTTTTACCTAATAATATGCCAAAACACTGGTTTCTTCATTTTTCGAAAGTAAGCAATATACTCATTACTTTGGCAGGTATGCACTTATTCTCAATTACACTGAATGACAAAACACTGCATTTGTTATGCCAAAGCTGCCGATTCCTCACTTTTGATATCTAAGTAAGATTCTAGTTTCTTAAAATGGTATACATGTGTTTTCAATTACAATCAACTTGAAAATACTTCTTTGCCCTCCCCTTGGATGAATGCTTTGAGCTCTTTGCTTTCAAAATCCAAAAAAGAAACTTGATTCATTGGCAGTTATACATGCGTAATCATTTACAAAAAACTTCAAGACATGGTTTCACCTAACTCTCTGTGAATGCAGTAGTTACTTCAATTTTGAAAGGTAAGTAAGATTCTTGTCTCTTCGGATGCTATGCCCTTGCTTTCACTCACATATCAACACACAGCATTTACCTAAGGATAAGCCAATGCAGTGGTTTCTTTCCTTTAAAAAAAATATTTGTCTTTAATTTTCTGCTATGCCTCTATTTTCACTTAAATTCATCCTCAAAACACTGTTTTCCTGGAATAAGTGAGAATTCAGCAGTTATTTCAAATTTGAAAGTTAAGTAACATACATGTTTGTTTGGCTGCTATGCCCTTGCTTTCACTCATTACCAATGTAATAACACTGCTTTTACCTAAAACTATGCCAAAACATTTGTTTCCTCAGTTTTCAAAACTAAGCAATATACTCATTACTTTGGCAACTAGGCACTTGTTTTCACTTTCAATGAATGTTAAAACACTGCTTTTACTATGCCAAAGCTGCCGGTTCCTCACTTTCAAAATATAAGAAAGATTCTTGTTTCTTAGAATGCTATAAATGTGTTTTCAAATACAATCAACTTGAAAACACTGCTTTTCCCAAATGTTGGTTGAATGCATTGAGGTCTTTGCTTTAAAAAACCAAAAAAGAAACTGGTTTCATTGGTTGATTTGCATGTGTATTCATTTACAATCAACTTCAGGACACTGGTTTCACCTAAGTGTCTGTGAATGCAGTAGTTATTTCAAGTTTGAATGTTAAGAAAGATTCTTGTTTGTTTAGCTGCTATGTCCTTGTTTCACTAACATGTCAACACACAGCTTTACCTATGTCTAAGCCAATGCAGTGGTTTCTTCACCTTACAAAACTGAATAACCTTTGTCTTTTATTTGCTGCTATGCCTGTGTTTTCACTTAAATTCATCTTAAAACCCTGGCATTCCTTAACAGGCTGTGAATACAGCAGTTAATTCAACTTTGAAAGTTAAGTAAGATACTTGTTTTTTTGCCTTCTATCTGCTTGCTTTCACTCATTATCAATGAAAAACACTGCTTTTACCTAATACTATGTCAAAACACAGGTTTCTTCAGTTTTCAAAACTAAGGAATATACTCAATTCATTGTCGGCCTTGCACTTGTTTTCACTTACAATGAATGTCAAAACACTGGATTTACAATGTGAAATCTGTCGGTTTCTCACTTTTGAAATCTAAGTAAGATTCTTGTTTCTTACAATGTTATACATGTGTTTTCAATTACAATCAACTTGAAAACACTGCTTTTCACTAAGGTTGGCTGAATCATTGAGTTCCTTGCTTTAGAAAATGAAAAAAGAAAATTTTTTTATTGGCGGATTTGCATGTGCATTCATTTACAATCAGCTTCAAGACACTGGTATCACGTAAATGTCTGTGAATGCCATAGATATTACATGTTTGAAAGTTAGGTAAGATTCTTGTTTGTTTGGCTGCTCTGCCCTTGTGTTCACCCACATGTCACCCGAAACTTTTGCTTAAGTTAAGTCAATGCAGTCATTTTTTACTTTACAAAACTAAATAAGATTTGTCTTTTATTTGCTGCTATGAGTGTGTTTTCACTTAAATTCATCTTCAAAGCACTGGTTTCCAGTAACAGGCTTTGAATGCAGCAGTGAATTCATTTTTAAAAGTTAAGTAAGATACTTGATTGTTTGGCTGCTATGCGCTTGATTTCACTCATTATCAATGTAAAAACACTGCTTTTACCTAATCCTATGCCAAAACACTGGTTTCCTCAGTTTTCAAAACAAAGCAATATACTCATTAGATTGGCAACTATGCACTTGTTTTCACTTACAATGAATGAGAAATCCCTGCTTTTACTATGCCAAAGCTGCTGGTTCCTCACATTCGAAATCTAAGTAAGATTCTTTTTGCCGTCAATGCTATACATGAGTTTTCAAGCACAATCAACTTGAAAACACTGCTTTTCCATAACGTTGACTGAAGGCATAGAGTTCTTTGCTTTAGAAAAACTTGTTTCTCTGGAGGATTTGCATGTGTATTCATTTACAAACAACTTCAAGGCACTGGTCTCTCCTAAGCCTTTGGGAATGCCACAGTTATACCAAGTTTGAAATGTAAGTAAGATTCTTATGCCCTTGCTTTCAATCACATGTCAACACACTGCTTTTGCTTGAGGCTAAGCTAAAGCAGTGATTTCTTCACTTTAAAAATCTAAATAAGATTTGTCTTTCATTTGCTGCTATGCCTGTGTTTTCACTAAAGTTCATCTTCAAAACCCTGGTTTCCCTTAACAGTCTGTGAAAGCAACAGTTAATTCAACTTTGAAAGATTTGTAAGATCCTTGTTTGTTTGGCTGCTATGAGCTTGCATTCACTCATTATCAATGTAAAAACACTGCTATTACCTGATACTATGTGAAAACACTGGTTTCTTCAGTTTTCAAAACTAAGCAATATACTCATTACATTGGCAGCTATGCACTTGTTTTCACTTACAATGAATGTCAAAACACTGCTTTTATTATTCCAAAGCTGCCAGTTTCTCACTTTTGAAGTCTTAGCCAGATTGTTTTTCTTACAATGCTATACTTGTGTTTTCAACTACAATCAACTTGAAAACACTGCTTTTCCCTAACTTTGGCAGAATACATTGAGTTCTTTGCTTTCAAAACCAAAAAGTAAACTTGTTTCATTAGCTGATTTGCATGTGGATTCATTTACAAATAACTTCAAGACCCTGGTTTCACCTAACTCTCTGTGAATGCAGTAGTTACTTTAAGTTTGAAAGGCAAGTAAGATTCTTTTTCATTTGTCTGCTATGCCCTTGCTTTCACACACATATAAACACACAGTTTTACCAAAGACTAAGCCAATACAGTGGTTTCTTCACTTTACAAAACTAAATAAGATTTGTCATTCATTTGCTGCTATGCCTGTGTTTTCACTTAAATTCATCTTCAAAACATTGGATTCCCATAACAAGCTGTTAATGCAGCAGTTAATTCAACTTTGAAAATTAAGTAAGATACTTTCTTGTTTGGCTGCTATGCACTTACTTTCACTCATTACCAATGTAACAACCATGCTTTTAGGTAATATTATGCCAAAACACTGGTTCCCTCAGTTTTCAAACTTAAGGAATATGCTCATTAAAAGGGCAGGTTTGCACTTGTTTTCACTTAAAATTAATGGCAAAACACTGTTTTTAAAATGCCAAAACTGCTGGTTCCTCACTTTGGAAATTTAAGTAAGATTCTTGTTTCTTACAATGCTATACAGGTGTTTTCGATTACAATCAACTTGAAAACACTGCTTTTCCGTAACGTTGGCTGGATGCATTGAGTTCTTTGTTTAGCAAACCAAAAATGAACCTTGTTTCGATGGCTGTTTTGTATGTGTATTCATTTACAATCAACATCAAGACAGTGGTTTCACCTATCTTTGTGCGAATGCAGTAGTTATTTCTAGTTTGAATATTTAGTAAAATTCTTGTTTGCTTGTCTGCTATACCGTTTCTTTCACTCACATGTCAACACACAGTTTTACCTAAGGCTAATCCAATGCAGTGGTTTCTTCACTTTACAAAACTAAAAAAAATTTGTCTTTTATTTGTTGCTATGCCTGTGTTTTCACTTAAATTCATATTCAAACACTGGTTTCCTGTAACAGGCTGTGAATTCAGCAATTAACTCAATTTGAAAGTTAAGCAAAATACTTGTTTGTTTGGCTTCTATGCACTTACTTTCAGTCACTATCAATGTAAAAACACTGCTTTTACCTAATACTATGACAAAACACAGGTTTCCTCAGTTTTCAAAACTAATCAATATACTCATTCCATTGGCTGCTATGCTCCTGTTTTCACTTACAATGCAGTTCAAAACACTGCCTTTACTATGCCAAAGCTGCCGGTTCCTCACTTTCAAAATCTAAGTAAATTTCTTGTTTCTAACAATGCTATACATGTGTTTTCAACTGCAATCAACTTGAAAACACTGCTTTTCCCTAACTTTGGCTGAATGCATTGAGTACTTTGCTTTAACAAAACAAAAAAGAAAGTTGTTTCATTTGATGATTTGCATGTGTATTCATTTACAAACAAATTCAAGACACTGGTTTCAACTAACTCTCTGTGAATGCAGTTGTTACTTCAAGTTTGAAAGGTAAGTAAGATTCTTTTTTGTTTCCTGCTATGCCCTTGCTTTCACTCACATGTCAACACACAGGTTTAACCTAAGGGTAGGACAATGCAGTGGATTCTTCACTTTAT
Organism: Cabassous unicinctus; assembly: GCA_029593785.1. NCBI lineage: Eukaryota > Metazoa > Chordata > Mammalia > Cingulata > Chlamyphoridae > Cabassous > Cabassous unicinctus. The sequence goes on from JAQZBX010035184.1 coordinate 21,321, forward strand.
AAAATTAAATAAGATTTGTATATTATTTCTTGCTATGCTTGCGTTTTCACATAAATTCATCTTCAAATTCTGATTTCCCATAACAGGCTGTGAATGCAACAGTTATTTCAAATTTGAGTGTTAAGCAAGATTCTTGTTTGTTTGGCTGCTATGCACTTACATTTACTCATTATGAAAGTAAAAACACTGCTTTTACCTAATACTATGCCAAAACACTGGTTTCTTCAGTTTTCAAACTAAGGAATATACTCATTACATTGTCAGCTATGCACTTGTTTTCTCTTACAATGAATGTCAATCACTGCTTTTACTATGCCAATGCTGCCAGTTCCTCACTTCGGAAATCTAAGTAAGATTTTTGTTTTTTACAATGCTATACATGTGTTTTCAATGATTTTAAACTTGAAAATACTGCTTTTTCCTAACGTTGTCTGAATGCCTTGAGTTCTTTCCTTTAGTAAACCAAAAAAGAAACTTGTTTCATTGGCTGATTTGCATGTGTCTTCATTTACAAACAACTTCAAGACACTGGTTTCACCTAACTCTCTGTGAATGCAGTAGTAATTTAAGTTTGATAGGTCAATAAGATTCTTGTTTGTTTGGCTTCTATGAACTTGCTTTCACTCACATATCAACACACAGCTTTTACCTAAGGCTAAGCCAATGCAGGGGGTTCTTCACTTTAAATCACTAAACAAGATATGTCATTTCTTTGCTACTATGCCTGTGTTTTCACTTAAATTCATCTTCAAAACACTGCTTTCCCATAACAGGCTGTGAATGCAGCAGTTAATTCAGCTTTGAATGTTAAGTAAGATACTTGTTTGTTTGAATGCTATTCACTTGCTTTCACTTATTATCAATGTAAAAACACTTCTTGTACCTAATACTACGCCAAAACACTGGTTTCCTGAGTTTTCAAAATTAAGCTATATATTCATTAGTTTGGCAGCTATGCACTTGTTTTCACTTTCAATGAATGTCAAAACAGTGCTTTTACTTTGCCAAAGTTGCCGGGTCCACACTTTAAAAATCTAAGTTTCTTGTTTCTTACAATGCTTTAAATGTTTTTTCAATTGCAATGAACTTAAAAACACTGCTTTTCCCTATCATTGGCTGAATACATTGAGTTCTTTGCTTTAGAAAACCAAAAAAGAAACTTGTTTCTTTGGCTGACTTGCATGTGTATTCACTTACAAACAACTTCAAGATACTGGTTTCACGTAAGTCTCTATGAATGCAGTAGTTACTTTAAGTTTTAAAGGTAAGTAAGATTCTTGTTTCTTTGGCTACTATGCACTTGCTTTCACTCACATGTCAACACACAGCTTTTACCTAAATCTAAGCAAATGCAGTTGTTCCTTCACTTTACAAAACTAAATAAAATTTGTCTTTCATTTGCTGCTTTGCCTGTGTTTTCACTTAAAGTCATATGTAAAACACTGGTTTCCTGTAACAGGCTGTGATTTCATCAGTTAATTCAACATTGAAAGTCAAGTAAGATACTTGTTTGTTTGGCTCCTATGCGCTTGCTTTTGCTCATTATCCATGTAAAAACACTGCTTTTACCTAACCCTATGCCAAAAAACTTGTTTGTTCAGTTTTCAAAACTAAGCAACATACTCATTACTTTGGCAGGTATGCACTTATTCTCAATTACAATGAAGGTCAAAACACTGCTTTTAATATATTAAAGCTGCCGGTTCCTCACTTTCAAAATCTAAGTAAGATTCTTGTTTCTTACAATGCTAAACATGTGTTTTCAATTAAAATCATCTTGAAATCACTGCTTTTCCCTATCATTGGCTGCATGCATTGAGTTATTTGCTTACAAATCCAAAAAAGATAGTTGTTTCATTGGCTGATTTGCATGTGTATTCATTTACAAACAATTTCAAGACACTGGTTTCACATAGCTCTATCTGAATGCAATAGCTATTTCAAGTTTGAAAGGTAAGTAAGATTCTTGTTTGTTTGGCTGTTAGGGCCTTGATTTCACTCACCTGTCAACACACAGCTTTTACCTAAGGGTAAGCCAATGGTGGTTTCCTCACTTTACAAAACTAAAGAAGATTTGTCTTTTATTTGCTGCTATGCCAATGTTTTCACTTAAATTCATCTTCAAACACTGGTTTCCACTAACAGGCTCTGAATGCAGCAGTTATTTCAACTTTGAAAGTTAAGTAAGATACTTGTATATTTGGCTGCTATGCACTTGCTTTCACTCAGTATCAATGTGAAAACGCTGCTTTTCCTTAATACTATGCCAAAACACTGGTTTATTCAGTTTTCAAAGTTAAGCAATATACTCATTACATTGGCAGCTCTGCACTTATTCTCAATTACAATGAATGTCAAAAAACTGCTTTTTATATGCCAAAGCTGCCGTTTCCTCACTTTCAAAATCTAAGTAAGATTCTAGTTCCTTACAATTGTATACATGTGTTTTCAATTACAGTCAACTTGAAAACAGTTCTTTTCCCTAACCTTGGCTGAATGCATTGAGCTATTTTTTTTCAAACACCAGAAAAGAAACTTGTTTCATTGGCTGATTTGCATGTGTATTTTTTACAAAAACTTCAAGACACTGGTTTCACCTAACTGTCTGTGAATGCAGTAGTTACTTCAAGTTTGAAAGGTAAGTAAGATTTTTGTTTGTTTGGCTGCTATGCCTTTGCTTTCACTCACATGTCAACACACAGCTTTTACATAAGGCTAAGCAAATGCAGTAGGCTCTTCACTTTAAAAAGTAAATAAGATTTTCTTTAATTTGCTGCTATGCCTGTGTTTTCACGTAAATTCATCTTCAAAACACTGGTTTCCCAGAACAAGGTGAGAATTAAGCAGTTATTTCAAATTTGAAAGTTATGTAACATACATGTTTATATGGATGCTTTGCCCTTGCTTTCACTCATTATCAATGTAAAAACACTGCTTATAAGTAGTACTATGTCTACACACTGGTTTCCTTAGTTTTCAAAACTAAGCAATATATTCATTACATTGGCAGCTATGGACTTGTTTTCACTTACAATGCTTGGCAAAACACTACTTTTACTTGGCCAAAATTTCCGGTTCCTCCCTTTGGAAATCTAAGTAAGATTCTTGTTTCTTACAATGCTATACATGTGTATTCCATTACAATCAACTTGAAAACACTGTTTTCCCTAACATTGGCTGAATACATTGAGTTCTTTGCTTTAGAAAAATGAAAAAGACACTTATTTCATTGGCTGATTTGCATATGTATTCATTTACAAACAACTTCAAACCCTGGTTTCACCTAACTCCCTGTGAATGCAGTAGTTACTTCAAGTTTGAAAGGTATGTAAGATTCTTGTTTGTTTAGATCCTATGCCCTTGCTTTC
>JAQZBX010035185.1:0-24685 GCA_029593785.1 Cabassous unicinctus
TCAATGTGCCTGTCAATCTTGTCTTATCTGTGTATCTTCACCTGCTATTCAGACCCCTGGAAAAGGGGAGCTCTAGCTGCCTAACTAATACTGCTTCCTCAGGTCCAGTTAGTTTGACCTAGAGTGAACCCAGGACACAGGAGAAGCCAGACCATTGGCAGACCGGTGATCAATCTCCTTTATTTGTCAAGAATTGGGATTACAAAACACTGAAACCAGAGTGTAGTAGATGCCTACCTGCAGAGGTTGGGTCATGCACAGGTAGAGAGTGAAACACATGAAAAAGGCAGCAGGGAGAAGCTGGGAAGGGGGTGGCCCCACAGCGCTTGAGGGAAAAGAGGGCAATCTAAGTTTTGACTTTCTACTTCTAATTCTAGTCTTTGGCCCCCAAAGGCCCAAGGGTAGTCTCTCTCCTGGCCTTGGAGGCCCTATTGAATCCTTAAAATAAACCCCCATTACTCAAGCTTGAGTGGGTCTCTGTCACTTGAAAAGGCATCCTTAGGCCAGTATACCCCAGCCTGATCCCCAGGGAGTCAGATGGCGGTAGATCCAGGCAGCAAGCCCTCCCTGACAACAGTGTGTAACCTTGGTCCAAAGTGATCAATATGTATTCCTGGGCTGAATTCTCAGAACTATGGATTCAAAAAGCCTGGGAATATGTGTTTTTAATAGCTCCCTAGACTATTCTAATATCTGTTTAGGAATCATTGTATGCTATTGCCAGATACAGACCCTCAACTCATTTCTGCAGTGTAAATGTGGCTTTTTTATAATTTGGAACAGAATTTGCACTGCAAATATTAATAGAATAAGGCATGTCCTATTACACATACCTAAACCATTTCCCTTTTCCATTTAAATGGCATACTAAAGGTGGAAAACAAACAGCAACAAAGAAAACAAAACAAAACACCCTCAGTGACCATTAGTGTTTCCCAGAGAAGTTAGCTACCTTTCTTCGTAGCATTACCTTGGTCTGTATTTGCAAGTTCATAGAAATGTAAAAGAGCCAAGCTCCTCCCTTAGTAGGCAGCCAGCCTACTCCTGTTCTCTCGAGGTCATTGAGTCCTACACCAGGGTCACACTGACAGTGTGGGAAGAGGTAAGGGCTCAGGAAATTTTACAACCCATAATAACAGTCCAAGTGATGCAGCTGAGATAAAAGGGCTAATCAAATTTCATGCTTCAAGGCATGAGCTGATTACTGCTAGGCCAAGAGGGGATTTATTCCCTGTGGCTCTGACAGGCTCAGGGGCCAGGTACACTCTGTGAGGCTTCACACACTATCAGCCACTTCAAAAGAGGAGGATCCATGAGTCAGGAGGCCTGACACCCACGGGCTCAGCTTCTGTGGTTTCTCAGATCAACGGCAGTGGGATGCTGTAAAAGAAGCTGCACAGTCAAAGCATTTGCTGAGAAAAAATGGACAGGGACTGTGTGGAATGTACCTGGGGAGCCCTGGAGAACATACATGTCACGTCCTGGTCTGACTTAGAGAGGAAGGAGAATCCTGAAGACTTCGGGCTCTTCCGTTGTGGTTTCTCACTTCTTTAATTGTCAGTTTCAACATCCGTGAAATCAGGTTAATAATAGTGCCTACTTCTTGAGGTGGTTGTGAAGATGAAGGTGGGCAAGATTGTATTATGGGATAGGGCTACCGGTGGTAACCAGAAACTGTGAAGCTGACAACCTGGGAGACATCAGAGCCCAAAAGCTCTGTGTAGATAAGATTTTTGGCTCTGGATCAGACACAGAGAGATAGACCAGAGTTTTTAAGGGAACTATAAATCCAAAGAACTAACAAGTTACCACAAACTGGGTGGCTTAAAACTACAGAAATTTAATCTCTGATTGTTCCGGAGCCTATAAGTCTGAAATCAAGGTGTTGGCAGAGCCAGGCTCTGTCTGAAGTCCCTAGGGAAGGATCCTCCCTTGCCTCTTCCAGTTTCTGGTAGCTCTAGACATTCCTTGGCTTGTGGTAGCATAAGTCCAATCTCTGCTTCTGTCTTCACATGGTTGTCTTCTCCATGTGTCTGTGTGTCTACATCTCTGTGTCTAAATTTCCCTTTTCTTATAAGGACACCAGTCATGTTGGATTAGGGTCCACCCTAATCTAACATAACCTCATTTTAACTAATTACCTCTGCAAAGACCCTATTTCCAAATAAGGTCGACATTCACAGGTACCAGGAGTAATTCAACAATTCAACCCTCAACACCTCTGAACTGTTCATCCTCAAGGCAACTATAAGGCCCCAGAACTTGCACCAATACTATTTGACATCCAGAAAAATTGTTCTACCAATGCTCATCTAGGGTATGGTCACAAAGGACAACCAGACCTGGTCATTGGGAGGTAAGCCAACCGTAGGAACATGGTTCATTAGTCTGTCCTATTCCCAGAGCTTCTCCAGCCCTGAGAGGCCTATCATTTGGAACTGGGACAGGACTAAGCTATGCACCAAGTGTACCCAACAAATTGACTCCAGGATAGTGTGGCCCAAGCAAGTCTCCCTGCAAGTAGCCTGGTCCCTTTTTCCTCTTCCTAACCAAATCGTATTCATTCTTTGGATCTCTGATGAAATCATTCCACCACTACACAAAGTCTTCCCTAATCACTACAGGTTACAGAACACATTCCCTCTTCTGAATTCCTTATAACTCTTTTATTTTTATTATTATTATTATTTAAACTAAGCATATGTTGGACACCATAGCCTAGCCAAGTTGACACATGAAATTAACTATCACAGCACTTATATTCTGAATGGTGATAATCTCTAGCCTTGTTAAAATCAACAAATATAAAGGTAATATATTTCAAAAGAAGAGCTCAGACTTTGAAGATAGGACCTGGCTCCACCATTTGCTAGCTGAGTGAACTTTGAAAATTTCTTTACCCTCTAAAACTTAGGTTTCTCGTGTGTTAAATGTAGATAATCATGCTTTGTAGGATAATTCTGAAGATTAAAATAATATATGTAAATCACCTGGCACACATTAGGTATTTAATACATTGAAGCTACTAAAAGTTGTAATATTTAATTTTTTGGTTTTTCATTTGCTCATGTTTTGTGTATCTAATTAAAGTTCAAGCTGTTTGAGGAAAGTGCTTGATACATTTTCATAATCCTCATAGGCTAATGACCACAATAAAACTTCATGAAATAGTTGTAACTAAGGACTAAAGTAACATTTGGGGAGAGCCTGTTTTTTTCTTTTTGGTGTTCCCAAAATACTAGAATAAGGAGAATAAGCTTAAGTCTGTGTTTATAGCAAATGCAGAGTCCTTTTCCTGACAGTTCTGGAAGCAGATGTTCAGCATGAGTGGAGCATAGATTCCATTTGAGGATACGAGACTCAAGAGGTCCAGGGACTAAGAATCCAGGCATGAAATCAGGATGGTAAGAATAAAAATATGGCAAATATGGAATAGAAATCTTTCCATTTCCCAATGGAAATAGGAAGAGAATAGATGAAAGACCCCAAAAAGGAATGTGGGCAAGAGGCTCATGTATCCCGTAAGAAGGACTTTATAACAAAAGCAGGTCCTTTGACTCAGGCTCCAAGTTTTTATGTGGTGTCTATAGAATCAGCCATCAATTCCGGTCTGACCACCCCAAGTTAAGTAGGAACCTGGAGACACCTGACAGGAGTGTGTTCCCAAAGCTTCCTCCAGGCAGATACTGACACACAATCTCTCTCAAAAAATAAGCAAAAAAGAAAAAAATCCTTCAAGGCATACAATCTGATTCATTGTTGGACCTCTCCAAGAGCAATCATGTTCTTTACCTGTATTTCCATATTCCCAAAAGAGGCAGAGAAAAGTTTTGAGCTTCTGAAACCAAACATGGTGAGAAGGGGCTGCTATTATTAGATGGTATCTAGAAAGTCAGCCAACTTGATCATTTTGCATTTATCTCAGAAAAAAAATGCAACCATCTTCCATTCATCCACTAGCCTCCAAGTGATCCTTAGGGCCATTTCCTTCTTGCCCTCATTGGTGTAATGCTCTTTCTTGAAAGACTTTTGTGTGTACAGAGGATACTGTGCCTTCCCAGGCCAAGCCCAGCTCTCCCATGTCTGGTGTGGTCTCCCTGATTCACCACTGGAACTTCTCACATTTCCCACCTCAACTTCCTCTTCTGCCATCAGGTGTTGCACCACTATCAGCCTTGGAATAGCCTAATAACTCAGGATAATAATATTGAGACCGTTAAGCCCACATGCTTCAGCAAAACTGCCTCACTGCTGTCTGTACTCTAGGTTATAAAGATTTTTCACAGTTCACACAGGTTCCTTGAGCACTGGTTCTGATGGGTTGCCCTCAGAAGGCCACTTCCAAGACCAAAGCCATTTTTCACTCAAGCATTTTGTCTACTGGGGCCTCAAAGTACTATATAATAGTAGTGTGGTCATGGCTCCAGGATGTTACCTGGTCACGACCCGTTGCTCAGATATGATCTAGCCTGGCACACCTCAAAATATACACTCATTCATAAATGTTCACTGAAACATGAATATAAATTTTTACTCATAATGGGAAAATCCACAGCCTAAAGTGCAAGAATCCACTCACTAGGTTTATTAATTATCTGGTCAGGAAGGTGTAAAATTAAAATCCTCAAGTCAAATCTAATAATCCCCGAATTCCCATATAACCAGAAAATTTTCTGCAGCATGGTGGGGAAGACATTTTTCTTGGAACCCATAAAATTTGAGCTCTCCTGAAACTCCCGATTTTCAGTGGCCCTTGGCCTATAATCGGTTTCCTGAGGCCCCTCATCCTCTACACCTCTTCCCAGCCCCAAATCCCAACTTCCACCTCTAGGCAGACTACCATAAATTGATGGATGATATCAAACAGACAGCAATGATTTCAAAGCAAGCAACAAAGACATCAAAATCTACTAATATGCATATTTGCCAAGGAATCTGGACATTTTCTGCAATGCAGCAGCCAAAGGCTACAAAATGGGGCCATCTCATTTCTTGTCCCTCTTTAGTACCTGTAGCTGGAATCTTAATTGTGAAACATTGTGAAGCCTCTACAAACTAACTCTCATGGCAGTGACCATCTAAATCAGCTCTGTCCCATACAACTTTTTACAATGATGGAAATGTGCTCTCGCTTAAGGTAGCCGCTAGCCACATGTAGCTATTGAGCACTTGAAATGTGGCTGGTGTGGCTGAGGAACTAAATTTTATTTACTTTTAATTAATTGAAATTTAAATAGCCACATGTGGGGCATGGCCACCATATTGGATAGCACAAATTCTGTGTGCTCATGACATGGGACTATGCTTGCTTCCCAAGCATTTAGCAAGCTTTAGGAATCCTAGAGTGATGACGCGGCCCCAGATTGACACACCAATGAAGAAAACGAACAGGGTATTAAAGTGGGGTTCAGGAACATCAACTACCAACGTGAGTGTGAGACAGGAAATGATCTTACAAAGGAAATGATCAGTTGAACACTGGTTCCAGGATTCTTGGACCCCCCCTTCAGCAAGATAAAGGGTATAAAAAGGAGTCAGAGTGTGGAAAGGGCAGAAGATGTGATGAAGAAATTCTTCGGAAAAAGTGGCTGCTGCTAGTACATTGAGATCTGCCTGCACTCCGCCCAGAGCTTGTTAGGACAGAAATGTTAAGGATTTCCTGTAGACACAGGAGAGCTGGGCCAGATAGCTGAACTAAAAGAAACGGGTCTGCTTTAAAATATGCAAAAAGTCTAACAACTCAGAGTCTGGAACCCTTAGCTTGCCAGACTGACTATTGATTCATTAATAAATAATCAGCACTATGTGCAGTTGGGGCAAACAAATTCCTTAGATAGAATTTTAAATGTTTACCTCAAATCTCCCCAAATAAGAAAGATGTTTAGATAACACACTCCTTCATTAACACAGGCTAGTATAAGACATAGCATATGTACTTTACTTTGCTGTATCAAAAATTAGGGCAAGGGAAAGCCATAAAATTTTTTATATGTATAAGTCATCATATTTGTAGATTCAGAAAAATCTAGAATTCCTCCTGCTTATTAAATCAAAGTCACTTTCATTTGGAGTAAAATTCATCTTATATTTGGAATTAATTAGGACAAGCTTTTGAATCCTTTGCAACAATTAGTTTCTCCAAACTACACAGACATACAAATCATTCCAATACAGAAACACCATTAAAAATACATGAATAAAAGCATCAGATTAGAGTTTACAAGGAGATGGGGGTAGGGTGATAGGGAAAGTATATGTTTGGTGGATGTGGAGTGTTTAAAATAAAATTTTAAATAACAACAAATAAATTAAAAAAAGGTCTGAGTGCCCCTTTTCTCCCCCATATCTTTATATTCACGACATACCCATTGTTGTTAATATTATAAGCAATCCACACTACCAGGCATAACTGGAATCATGTTCTTTATTGAGAGGCTGTGATGGTTAGGCTAATGTGTCAACTCGGCCAGGTATCGGTGCCCAGTTGTTCTGTCAATCAAGCACTGGGCTAATTGTAATCCAAGGACATTTCATGGACTTTAATCATCGGTGAGTTGATTGCATAGGTGGCTGGTGACATCTACAATCAACTGAGGAGATTGCTATCAGCAATGAGTCACATCTCATCAAATCAGTTGAAGGCCTTAAAAAGAGAAATGATTTCAGCATTCCGAGAGAGAATTTCCATCTCTAGTTTGGGCCGCAGCATTTCCTGGGGAACTCAGTAAGCACCTTCATCAGAGGCCCTGGCTTGCAGCCTGTCCTATGGAATTTGCACTTGTTCATCCCCGTGGTCACATGAAACAATTTCATAAAATCTCATACTACTTATAGATATCTCCTGATGGTTCTGTTTCCCTAGAGGACCCTGACTAATACAGTGTCTTAGTTTCCTTTGACTACCATAACAAATTACCACAAACTTGGTGGTGTAAAACAGTGAAAATTAATTCTGTCACAGCTCTGGAGGCTAGAAATATAAAATCAGGGTGTCGGCAGGGCTCTAGGGAAGAATCCTTCCTTGGCTCTTCCTAGGTTCTGGTGGTAACTGGCAGTCCTTGAAGTTCCGTGGCTTGTAGCTGCACACTCCAGTCTCTGCTCTGTCTTCACATGGCTTTCTCCACCTGTGTCTCTGTCACTTTGTCTCTTTGCCTCTTCTTATGAGGACACCAGCCATATTGGATTAGGGACCCATCCTACTCCAGTATGAGCTCATCCTAACTAATTACATCTGTAACAAACCTATTTCCAAATAAGGTCACAGTCTGAGGTATTGAGGACTCCAATATATCTTTATGGGGGACACGATTCAACCCATAACACAAGGTATGATATTCTGAGCAGGACAGTAGCAAATAGTTACAGGATATAAAGTCCCTGATCTAAATAATGTGTGCACTTGGGTGTGGGGGGGTGGGGGGAGGTATCTAAGCAAAACCAACAAGACAAGACTCAACATGACCCCCTGGCGTCTAGGACATTCAGCCCTATGAGATCTCCAGTCATCCACATCTGATAGTTAAATTTTTCTTTTTAAAAAATAACTTTAAAAAAGTATGAGTAAAAAATATCTGTTATTTCAAGGAGTATTCCAAAGCTCTCAAAATCAAATAAGTGTTCATTTTCGATCTTGAAGTAAGCACACGCTTCCCAATAATTCAGGGGGCAAGGAGAGGTAGTGACCTCAAATGGCAGTGGTAGAAGGTGGCATGTCATGAAGTTGAACATCCCTGGCCAACTGCTGGTTCCCAGGCTGACTTCCACGTTAACAAACCTCAGAGAGGTTGAAGACATCACCCAAAGGATGAGCCTGTCAGATACAAAGGCCCTTATAGTTAGACTAGACCTTAAGGAGCTTATTCTGTAAAGGCCTATTTTCTATCTATGGCTTTTAAAACTGAATGCTATCTGTTGGCCCTAAAATGACTGCTTCATCTCCATCAAAAAACAGCCATTGACGGGCAAAGTCTGAAACTCTCCAGTTTTTCCTGATGACCTGGAGAGAATTTCATAACCCTTACATCAAAGTCAGCAGCTCTTCATTTTGAAAACCCCTTCCTAAAATTCAATGTCCTGCAATAAGCCTTTCCTCCCAGACCTCCTGTGTTGAAATAATGACAGGAAAGAAGAATCTAGACATTTCCCACTATGGCATAAGATAAACATGAACACTTACGTGTTCTTTTCCCCCAGTCTGTATATTCTGTGTGTTTTTTGTTTTCCTGACTAGAAACCTTTAGGATATGGATGTTGCCTGGTCTAAAGCCCATACGGAAGCCAACCATCAAGTTGATGGCTCAGGAAGAGCAGCAAGACTTGCTAATATTTGGTGAGCACCCAGAGTTGCCAAGTTAGAGAGGATGGCATGGCTTTTGGAGGAAAAACAGCTATGTTCTCCCTTCCTGAGAGGCAGGAGCATGGAAGAATGCTGCCGCTTCCTCTTTAGTGTTCCCAGAGCTGCCACCCTGAGCCCTCTACGATCTACCTCAAGCTTCCTGACTTTAAACAGAAACAAAAATGATTCTTAATCTTTTTATGGGTGTTGGAACTGTTTGAGAATTGCCAAAATCCTGGGCCCCCAGAAAAAAATGTACATATGCACAAACTCACCTATTCTCCAAACCCTGCATATAACACTCACCCCTACATAGAGTCTGTGGACCCAGATTCTGTGGATCCAAAGTTCAGAAGCCTTGTTTCAAGGCAGGTCTGATGGGACCAATGCCCTCTGAGAGCATTCACTCCTGGAGGATTATTCCTCATTTCACTCTTTCCCACCTCCTGCAATTGGCCAGGTTTCAGCACAAGATTACTTGCCAGTTGAACTGGCACCATGGACCGCTCACTTGTTTTTTGGGTATAGAGGAAACAGCCAAATTCCTTTAAGTAAATCATGTCTTACTTATTGATTTTCACCACTTGAAGGATTTGAGAGTCCCTGATTAAATCATAACCACTGCATCAGCCATCTGCTGCTTCAGTCTCTTGAACCAAATTTCAATTTCCTTAGGGAAGTTCAACCCAATGCAGAAAGTTCTGGATCTATATGCTTCATTCTTTCACTCATTTAAGTACTAACATTTATTGGACATCTTTTTTCCCCTTAATTTTATTTTATTTTTAAAGAAGGTTTAGATTACATAAATGTTACATTGAAAATATAGGGGATTCCCATATGCCCCACCCCCTCCCCTTCCCACGCTTTCCCCCATTAACAACATCTTTCATTAGTGTGGTGCATTTGTTACTTTGATGAACACATATTGAAGCATTGCTTCTAACCAAGGTCTATAGTTTACAGTATGGTTTACACTTTGTACCACATAATTTTATAGGTTTTGACAAAATGTATAATGGCCTGTATCCATCATTGCAATGTCATGCAGGACAATTCCAATGTGCCCAAAATGCCCCATGTGACACCTATTCTTCCCTCTCCCTCCCCTCAGAACCTCTGGTGACCACTGCCTTTATATCAATTTGAACAGCTATTAAATGTCAGGCACTGTTCTAGGCACCAAGGGGAAATAGCAATGAACAAAAAACCCCACCTCATTACAAATTATTCCCTTCTAAATAGTAATTCTAACTACTGCTGCTTTAAAAACACTTACAATAATTATTGTAATAACTAAAGTTGAGTCCTTACTATATTATAGGTTGTGTTCTAAATACTTTATATACATTATCTCATTATTTCTCAGAAAACTCAGTGAGATAGATATTATTATTATCCCCATTTTACAGATAGAAAAACTGAGACCAAAGTGTTCAAGTAACCTGCCCAAACTAGAGAGCGACAAAGACAAGATGCAACACCAGGGAGTCTGACTTTAAGCTGCCCTTCGATTCAACATCCCTGGTTGTGGTTACAAAGCAAAAGCAGACATTGGAGCAACACTGAAGTATGAACAGATGTCTCACAAAAAATTCATATTATCAATGTGCATATATTTAAGGAGACCCAAGGGTGATAGGTGGTTGCCAAGAGGCTCAAAGTCAGCATGAAGATATTCAGGAGACAGTGACAATTTTGTTACCCAGTGATGGTTTGGGGAACTTGACAAAAGAATATGATGCACATGAGTGGGAATGTGTGGCTGAAGTTCACTGGAGTTGAGGGGGCAGCCAAAGTTGTCAAAAATATATTTTAAAATTATATTTTTTAAAAAGACCTTGAGAGATGGAACAGATAATTAAAATCCTAAGGAAGGCAATAACTAGAGAAAGTACAAAGTAGGTACTAAAAGGACCCTCTAGTTTAAAGATGTTTAAATATTTAAAAATAGTTTTCTCTATCAATGCCTTTAAAGACACCAGTTATCACTAATAAATACTCAAATTAAATCTTAAGAACTAGGAATAATTGATAGGGGTAGCTCCTAGGCAGAGATGAATCCAGATTTTGCAGGACCAGCATGTTATACAATATGGTGGTGCTCCTTAAAAAATGCTACTATAATATTAGGTACAGAGCCTTGGAAGGGGCCCTGAAAGCTTAAGCTACATTAGCTTCACGGCAAATCCATCTCTGCCCCAAGTGGATACCGGTGTCAGAGCAAAGATTTCTAAGAAATTCATCTCTTAATAACATTACGACTGCAGTAGAAGAGATAAGACTGAAAGCCCAATTTGGAGAAATTTGTGATCCACAGAACAATTATTTGAAGGCACTTTGATAAGAAGATACAAAAAAAATTGTAGAGGTGATTTGAAGGGAGACTTCTGGCAATCCAAATTACTGAGAAAGACACAGAATGCAAGTTAGAATGGCATGCTAAGTTTTACCTATCAACTGCCAATTTAAAAAAATTATACTGGTAAGCCAACCTCCAGTTAGTATATACAGTATGATTTAGAAAAAGTTGTCTGTCTACACAGAAAAGATGGAAGAACAGTCCCTTCTGGGCAGGTTGAGCCCCTTCAGGTGAGTAGTATGGCAATCAGGTAGGGGGAGCTTGGGGTAAAGTGAAATATCCCTTTGTGTATATATGCCACATCATTTTGTTTAACCATTCAGTTGATGGACACTTCTGTCTTTTGGCAATTGTGAACAATGCCACCATGAACATCGGTGTGCAAATATCTGTTCAAGTCCCTGCTTTCAGTTCTTCTGGGTATATACCTAGAAGCAGGATTTCCAGGTCATATGGTAATTCTATACTTAACTTTCTGAGGAATTGCCAGACTGCCTTCCACAGTAGCTGCACCATTTTACATTCTCACTTCTCCACACCCTCGCTAACACTTATTTTCCTTTTTTTTTTGTTTTTATTTATTTATTAGTAGCCATTCTAGTGGGCGTGAAATGGTATCTCATTATGGTTTTGATTTGCATTTCCCTAATGGCTGATAATGTTGAGCATCTTTTCATGTGCTTTTTAACCATTTGTATATCTTCTTTGGAGAAATGTCTATTCAAATCTTTGGCCCATTTTTCAATTGGATTGCCTTTTTGGTTGTTGAGTTGTAGGATTTCTTTATATTCTGACTATCAAACCCTTATTGGATATATATTATTCTAAATATTTTCCAAATATTTTCTCCCATTGTGTAGGTTATTTGACTTTCATGATAAAGTCCTTTGATGCACAAAAATTTTAAATTTTAATGAGATCCCATTTATCTATTTTTTCTTTTATTGCTTATGCTTTGGGTGCTTAACACAATGTCCTGAAGATGCTTCCCTACATTTCCTTCTAAGAATTTTGTAGTTCTCGCTCTTATATTCTTATATCTAAGAATTTTGTAGTTCTCACATTTTGAGTTGATTTTTGTACATGGTGTAACGTAGGGACCCACCCTCATTCTTTTGTATATGGAGTTCCAGCTTTCCCAGCATTTGTTGTTGCTATTGTAAATGGGATTTTTTTTTTCTTGATCTCTTTTTCCAATTGTTCATTACTAGTGTATAGATACACCACTGATTTCGGGGTGATCTTGTACCCCACCACTTTGCTGAATTCATTTATTAGCTCTAAGACTTCATGTGGATTTTTCAGGGTTTTCTATATATAGGATGAGGTCATCTGCAAATAGGGAAAGTTTTACTTCTTCCTTTCCAATTTGGATGCCTTTTATTTCTTTTTTCTTGCCTAATTGCTCTGGCTAGAACTTCCAGTACAATGTTAAATAACAGTGATGACAGTGGGTATACTGTTATTGTTCCTGATCTTAGGGGGAAAGCTTCCAGTCTTTTGCAATTAAGTATGTTGTTAGTTGCAGGTTTTTCATATATGCCCTTTCTTGTGTTGAGGAAGTTTCCTTCTATCCCTAGTTTTCCAAGTGTTTTTTATCAAGAAGGAATGCTGGGATTTTGTCAAATGCCCTTTCTGCATTAATTGAGATGATCATGTCGATTTTTTCAGATGCAATGATTTTAATATTGTATCTAAAGGGACTTAAAAATGTGCAATTCTGTGGCCAAGAAAATAAACTTATTTGAATTTATTCTAAGAAAATTATCAATGAAAATGACAAAGATTTATGTAAAACAAAGCTTATAAAAATAGCATTTGTATAGTCCAATACTTTTTTAAAAAACTGGTTAATTAACTTGTGACCCAGCCTTAGAATAGAATATTGATTATCCATTAAATGAATTTTAAATGACAGGAGGAAATGTTCATAGTATAATTCTAAATAACAAAAGTAAGAAAGGAAGGTATATAGATTTTTTTAATGTGTATTTTTAAAAATACGTGTCTACTGAAAAAGACTAGAAAGGAAAACACTGAAAGTAGTTATTTATGGGTAGTGGGATTACAGATGATTTTTATTGTCATCTCCACATCTTTTTACACATTAAAAGGTTTTTGCTTTGTAAATGTCATACTATTACCCTCACTGTACACACACATTTTTAAATCATGTCCAGACTAGAAGGATAGAGACAATGCAGGAGCAGGGAGTAAAGGTTGCTTTGACCTCATAGGCAAGTTGTTTATACCTCATTGATTTCCACTTCTCATTGAGTCCCATGCATCCAGTTGCCCGGATGTGCTTGGCTTCATTGCCCTCTCTGACCTACAGTGATGGGTGGTCATAGAAGGAGTGTGATGCTTCCCTATATCTGTCACTGTCTTTCAAAGCCTTTGGAGTATCTCTATGGGCTTGAGCACTGTGACAAAATGGAGTTTTGGGTCACTAAAGCCACTTACCCAGAAGCTTACTTAGAAGGTGAAGATAATATAAGCCAGGCTGGAGCAGCTAATTGACTTTAGCTACTTACTTCCAGATTTATAGGATACCACTGATGAGTAATTAAATTTACTGAGCTATTTCCACAACATATTAACTTTAAGTAATCCTTACTAAATATAAATTGAAAGCTGGGTTTCAGTTTTGTTTGGTTGTTTTTCATTTTGGAATTGGTAATTAAAGATTTTTCAATATGATAATATGTTTCTATTAGGAATGGGTTCCGTTGCTGAAACTTGATGAACACTATGCAGCTTGGATAATTATAATTTTTAAAACTCTCCTATAAAGTTCCAACTAGAGGAGAAATGCTTTCTGACTCTTTCAATGGCTAATTATTCTCCAGACCCCATTCTAGGACCTTCTTTCATTCAAGACAGATTTTCTTCCCAGGGTTAGAGATGCCCACAAATAGGCAGTGTTTGTTTAGTAACTGGGGGACCAGGTACACCCATGGTCATGGGGGCCAGTTTTGTATCTTGTGGAAGGAAATGGGAAAGCACATGAGGAGTAATAATTATGGTTAAATGGTGGCATAAAACAGTCAGAGAGAATAGCACAGGACCCCAGGCCCACAAATCTTCTCCAAGGGATGAAGAGAGAGGTCCCACCTAGGCCAGGCAGGCAGGAGTGCACAGCTTGGCCAGACTCTTCTCTCCAAAACCGCTCTTGCCTCAGGCTTCCCCAGCAAACATTTATTGAGTGCTAGAAGCTGATGAACACAACATCCTTGGTGAGCATGTTAATCAGCACTCCTTCTGGCCAGCACATAGCAGCCACTGGAGCAGAAGGCCAATCCAGGTACAAATGGCTGAAATGCAGGCAAATCACAGCTCCTGGCTTAGTGGGAACCAGAACTCTCCTTGGTCCCCATGATGCTCCAACTTCAGGCCAGAGAGGCACAAGCCCTCTCTCAGGGGACCAGAAGATGCTGCATCAGAAACAACTGGAGAACAGTTTCCTCAACTGTAAAAGAGGGAAGATACTACATAACTCATGGAGGATATTATGAAGTCAGGAGACTTCTGGTGTACTAGATGTACATGCCTAGCACAGTTACTGACCCACAGTATCAGGTCCCTTCCACAACTCCTAGCCAGCTCCCAGACTCATCCTCTCATTCAATCCTTAACACCAGTGGTTCTCAACACTGGCTGCACTTTAGAATCACCTGGGAAACTGATTTTTTAAAAAATACGGATGTTTCAGCCCTGTATTAGTTATCTATTGCTATATAACAAATCCCCCTAAAGCTCAGTTTACAAAATAAACCTTTATTACCTCACAGGTTTTGTGGTTCTGGAATCTAGAAGCAGGCTTAGCCAGGTAGTTCTGACTCAGGGTCTCTCCTGAGGCTGCAGTCAAGATGTCAGCTGGGGCTGCCGTCATCTGAGGTTTGACAAGGGCAGGAGGACACGATTCCAAGCTCATGAGCATGGCTGTTGGCCAGAGACTTTGGTTCTTTACCATGCCTCTCCTCATGCGTCTGCTCATGACATGGCATTTGGCTTCTTCCAAAGCAAGTGATCTGAGAGAATGAGAAAGCAACACCTCACTGCCTTTTTCATGTCCACCTTATTCTATTCATTAGAAGCGAGTCACTAAGTCCAGTACACACGCAATGTAAAGAAATTATTAAACTACATACAAACCAGGAGATGGGATCATTAGAGGCCATCTTCAAGGCTGATTGGCACAGGCCCAAGTCCCAAAGATTTCAGTTTAGGGCTCAGGCTTTTTTTCCTTTTTTTCCAACTCTCCAGGTAACTCTAGGGTCCAATGTGCTGCCAAGGTTAAAAGTCAACTCTATACAGTTTCTCAATTACCCTCTCTTCAGCCAAATTTTGTCAATTTAATTCCCTCCCTCTGAGTGTCATTGGTTCATCACCCCTGCTGTTAAATTCTTTCTTGGCTCTGTTTTAGTTTCCTGGGCTGCTCAAGCAAATACCACGACATGGGTGGGGTTGGACCATAGGAATTTATTTGCTCATGGTTTTGAGGCTAAAAGAAAGTCCATGTCAAGATGCCATCAAGGCAATGCTTTCTTCCTGAAACTGGTGTTCTGGGGCTGGCTGCCCCAGAACATCTTTGGTCCTTGGCTCCTCTGTCACATGGCAATGCACATGGCATCTCCTGGTCTCTCCCTTCTCTTCTGGGTTCTGTTGATGTTCAGCTTCTTGCTTCCTGTGGCTTTCTCTCAGTCTGAATTTCACTCTGCTTATAAATGACTCCAGTAATAGGATTAAGACTCATCCTGATGGGGCTGGACCACACCTTAACTGAAGTAACCTCATCCAAAGGTCCTACTCACAATGGGTTCCCACCCACAGGAATGGATTAGAAAAGAACATGTTTTTCTGGGGTACATACAGCTTTAAACCACCACAGGCCCTAAGCAGTCAAGCCAGAAGCAGGGAGCAGGAGGGCCCAGAGAAGCAGAGCCCTTTAAAAGGCAGATATCTCAGCAGCAGTGGGGTTGAAAATAAGCAAACAGCACCCAAAATTAAGATGATGTAAACCCTGGCAGGCCCTGGAACCACTAAATCAAGTAGTCAGGAAAGGGACCAGGCAAAGTCAGAAACTGGGAAGGCTGAAGGGGCTGAGCATGAATGGCCAAACCGCCAGAAAAGTCACCTGCTCCCAACAGCAAGGAGGGCCTCAAGGTCTGCTGGCTCAGCCCTGGTGTCTTATTGCTCTCTTACCCTCATGAAAGCCAATCCCAAAACACCTTCCTAAAGTGGCACAGGTGATGCTAGCCAAAAGCAGCATGAAGTGTGAATTCAGAGAAGGAGAACAGACAGTCCCAGCTCCCTGGCAGACAGTTCCCCTAACACAAGCTGCCCTCCACCCCGGTTCCAGTAAACAAGCACTCCTGGCTCATTATAACGTTGGCATTGCCATCCGCAAGATGAAAGTTGCCTACAACAAAAAAATCAACATAAACTAATCATGATGTACACATCGCTGAGGAACGAGGTGTCTGTCATCACAGACAGCTTACTCATCTTTGGGTGATGAAACCAAAATGATCATTTTATATGTTTCCAGCCTGTTCTCTCTCACTGCTCACTAAAGAGGTATCTGAATTTGTTGGTTCTCATCAAGTCTGCTTGCTCTTTCCCTCTGGTCCTTTGACCTTTTGTAGTATGGAATCTAGAGAAGGGAAAGGGATAAAAGGATGGCGGCTGGGGATCAGGGCAAGGGCTGGAGAAAGGCTTAGCTGGAGTGGCTCTGAGGAGAGGCAGGGGAGTATTTGTAGTATATGAGAGAAATGGATAGAAGAGAAAACCTTTGTAAAAAGAGAAGCATTTCTCAAGACCATGTGTCCCTTTTAAATATCCAAGGAAACCTTAAAAAGAAAAGGTTTGGTTATTTTGCAATTTCTTTTCAGTTGATGGACTATGTTTCCTTCATCATGACCTGGTTTTGAGACTGGAGCATGGGGGCCCCTGCTTTAATGGGGTTACATCAGTATCCCCAGGGCCTAGCAGAGCAGAACTTAGTAATTTCTAAACTACAATTGTTATTAAATAAATATTTTGCCTCCATTAAATTCCAGAGAGTCTTCTTGTAAACACTGAAATATAATGCTAACAAGAACTATAAGGATGATGCATCATCATTGCCTGTTCTCAAGGACTTTCTAATCAATCTTGCCTGCGAGCGGCACTCAGTACTTGCTCTCCTTCTGAATTCCTTATGTCCATGACGCCCACCACAAGCCCTCTTTCCCGGGCACCAAAGCTAGACACCTAAAGTCAGCCTTGACTCCTCCCTCTTCCTCAGAGTACCTCTGGCCTCCTGTCACACCAAGGAGCTAGTAAGCCACTAAGTCCTATCGATTTCATCAGCCAGATGTCCCTCATATCTAGTCCCTTTCTTTGTCCCCACCTCTTCCTGTCTTAGCTCAGGCCCTTGTCATCTCACCCCTGCTATCCCATCACACACAGCTTCCACATCTAATCTTGTGACTCCTTTGTTTGAAATTCTTCACAGGTTCCCTACTGCTTACAGGCTAACGTTCAAAGACATAAAATGTTCTTTATGATATGATCCCTGTCTAACCACCAGTTCAGTCTTGGTGCCTGACCGCTTCATAAGTTTACACCTCTGTGCCTTAGGCTTTTCCCTCCACTTGGATTGCCATTCCATTACCACCCCCTGCACCCCTACCGTGCCTGGAGAGCACCCACTCTGTCTGTCTAGGGTCAGTTCAAGCACCACGCATCCTCAATACAATTAATTTCCTCTATTTTTCCCACTGTGCCCCCATACCTAATTCCATCCCATTATTTATAATGTTGCTGCAGTTATTGTTTTGAAGGTCTGTCTCACCGAAAGCTCCTTAAGGGCAGGGCCTTATCCTAATAGCATTGTACTAATTATTTTATTATTACGAATTCTGTTCATGTCCATTTGTTGACCACCTAGTATGTGGCAGAGCCAAAACTTCCCAACACACCATCCTGCCTTTTACTTCTTTGGCATTTTTAGTGGCTATGCATATTAGACTCTGGCATATAGTAGGCACTCAATAAACATTCATTATAAATGAATGGGTACCTATTTGTTGAGTTTACGAATCATGCACAAACTCTCACTACTCCTCTCCTCTGGCAACCCGAGGCCTGTAAGAAAATATCCTAATTTTGACCCCCCAAAGAGTGGGTTTTAGGGTAAATGAAGCAAATGTAACTAAATCTTAATAATTGGTGAATCTGGTTTGATGGGTATATGGGGCTTCATTTTACTATTTCCTCTACTTTTGAGTGTATTTCAAAGTTAATTATTATTGTAAAAAAGATAAAACTGTTTTTATGCAGCTTTGTTTTAGGACATTTCCTTTCTGTGGACCTGCTGGTAACTACATAGTTGTTCCCTAACTCCTCTACCAAACCCTTGCTTTTCCTAATAAGCAGTCAGGGTCCTCTCGGTGAGGTTGCCTTGGTGAGTGCTAGATGAACTGACATATTATGCATTTTATCTGGTGAAATCACTCTTCCACGTGGGCAATGAATTCGCTCTTGGCTTGCTCTGATTTGCCCTGGTGATATATGCAGCAGTGATTCAGGGCCTCACCGTCACCTGGAAAGGCAATCCTTCTTCTGGGGACAGCCCAGGGCATGTGAGATGTGGTTGGTGACAGGCATCATGACGGCAAGATTTAGCTGCCAGATGGGTGCACAGTTAGTGGTGTTTTTCAGCTCCAGGACAAGCCCTGGTCTCAGCAGCAAAGCTGCTCAAAGTCTGCAGCCCTAGAGCAAAGGGGATTTTCCTTAGGTCTAAGAAAGCTCAACCTCAGCCAGACCTCTGAGTCCAGGTGAGCCTCAGCTTGAGGTCAGAAGCTTGTGATGAGAAGAGCAGATGGGCAATTAAATTTGAAAAAGCATAATTTTCCAAAATTCCTAAGTGGGCAAAATTGAGTTCAGATTTATTTTGTTGAATTTTAGGTGGGAGGTAAAAGGCCAAAATGGAAAGAAAAATAAGTTTTAGAGTCAGTCAGACATAGATTCTGATGCCAACTAAGCCACTCCCAATTTCTGACCTTGGATGCTATTTAACCCGCCTGAATTTCCACTGCCTCTTGTATAAGATGGTGCTAATTTTATATAAAGAACCAAACCAGTGCCTGGAATATAGTAAGTACTCAACAGGTGAGAGCTGTGTCATTCTAGAAGACTTTTGACAAGGTTGACCATATTCCAAGAGGCATACAAGAGAGGAAACGTGTTAGCTTTATTTATAAATTAGATATAAAACACTAAGCCAAGAAGGGGAATCATAAATTAAGTGAAGATAGGTGAAGAGAACAGAGAAATTAATGGGCAGCCAATAGGAAAAGGAGGAAATATGGACAGTCAAGTTTCTCTTAGGAAGATTTCAGTGTTTCAGGACATTCTTCTGGTTTTACAAGATATTAAATTACTTAAAGTCAAGTCAAAGTCTTCTGAACGTTCAAAATCTCACCATGTTGATGGGAAAGCTTTTAGCACCAACATGTATAATCCCAGAGCAACTAACAGACTCCAAATCCAAATGACGGGGCAGCATTTGGGCGAATATTGACCCTGACACTCACTACACATAAAAAGCAGCAGAACAGACAGCAGCTTAAGGATTGCCAAGCCAAGCGATTTTCCCATGTAGTGCTTTTTCCATTTCTCCCATCTCTGCAAAAACATTTTAGTTCATTAATTTTGTGGGATTTTAGGATCCCAAGTCTGTAATTCTCACTTAGTGCTGTCCCATATGCTCTGGCAGGGAAGACAAGCATAAACCATTCCCAGCCACAAAGCAGTGCCAGCCTAGAGATTTTGGGCTCAAGACGGAAAGATGCAGCTTCAACTCAGATGCTTAACATCTGTCTGATTTATGGCCTCCTTGCTTTATGAAGAGAACTGGTTAAAGCTGTTGGGAAGCATTTTGATGCCACTTGTGTTCAGTTTCAGCAATAAATTGTGATGATGTTGCAAGAGCAAACGCATCAGGCAGTCAGAGTCTATTATGGTGGAAGGCCAGCAGCATCCTGGGAAAATCACAACACACACAGGATGCAAAAAGCTACCTTCAAGTATCGCTTAGGGCATAGTTTTAAATACACAGAAAATTAGGACTATAGACATTAAGGTTCCCATAGCCACACTAATTAGGCCACATGATTATATAACCATCAGGTTGAATATGGCATCGGGCAGGGCAACGGGTGTCACAATTGGACCCCAAAGTCAATCAGCCATCTGCAGTGTG
Source organism: Cabassous unicinctus (assembly GCA_029593785.1). Lineage (NCBI taxonomy): Eukaryota > Metazoa > Chordata > Mammalia > Cingulata > Chlamyphoridae > Cabassous > Cabassous unicinctus. The sequence continues at coordinate 19,948 of JAQZBX010035185.1, forward strand.
GATTTGCCAACCCTAGTGTTGGAACTATGGCATTTGATATGATTTATACATTATCTCCTAACTTGTTAAATACCTCATAGTCTCTTGTATTTCTCCCCTGCTCTCCTTTCCCTACTTCATTCCACACTGCCCTAGTAGGGTTCAGGAGCTCTCATTGACTTACTCCCCAAAGCTTCACACACTTCTCCCTGGCACCAATCACTCCTACAGCCAAAGTAATCTTTCTAAAGCCTAGCTCTATTCATGTCAACCACTGTTCAAAAACCATCAGAGGACTTTCAAACCTATTAAAACACAACAAATTTCACAGCTAATCTGCTATGTGGACCTGGTCTTCCTCTCTCCCATGCCTCAACTGTAGTGTGTCTTCCTCACTGAACTTCAATTTAGCTGAAGCAGAGGTAGTGTTGGTGTATAGCAGGTGCTCATTAAATATTTGTTAAATGAGTAAATGAATGAACCTGCTCAATTCATAATGACTAGCAATATTAAACTCATAAAAAATCCTTCTTGAAAATAATTTGCAAGTATCAATATTCATTAAAATATTCATAGTCTTTGACATTCAAATAATGTTTCTGGGAGTGTATTCTAAGACAATCATTCAATAGGAAAGAGATGTTTATGAGGTATTGCCTAAATCAGTGAAATATCAGAATGGATTCAAAACAATAAGAGAATGGTTATGGAAATTAAGATAAATCCACACAAATGAATATTGTGAAGCCAATAAAAATTATGAAGACTTGTTAGTGACATGGTACATCCTTATGATCTATTTCTTTTAAAAGTATTGAAAATTAATATCTAACAAGAATAGTAAAAGCAAAAGTGAAAATGGTGGTTTTAGAGGAAAATTTTTTATAGGGCAATTTTCTTTTTTCTTGGATTTCTGTTAATGTTATAATGCAAGTGAAAAGACCACCTTATTGACCAGCAAATGAGCATGTAATGGCCCTTATCCTATGGAATAAAGTTCAGACACAGCCTAGCATTCCAGACATTGCAAAGTCTCTTCTAAACCTATAATTCCAGATGTCTTTCCTTTCTTCTTTTATTTTTTTTTTAAGATTTACTTATTTCTGCCCCCTTGTAGCAGTTTGATATAGTTATGAATTCCAAAAATAGATATTGGATTATGTTTGTAAACCGGTCTGTTCATCTGGGCATGATTAAGTTATGATTAGGGATTTGATTGGCCCACATCAGTAGGGTGTTGAGCCCCACCCCTTGGTGGGTGGGGTCTCAAAGATAAAAGACATGGCAAAGGACAGAGTTGGAGTAGTTTTTGAGTTGGAGTTCTGATGTTGGAGTCTTGAGCTGGAGCCCCGGGAAGTAAGAGAGCTTGGTTGTGAGGAAGGAGAGAAGGCCCGGGGAAAAGAGACAAGCCGTTCGCCTGAGAGTCTACAGCTGGCCTTGCAGATGAAACAGAGGAGCTGAGCCTGGAGAGAAACGCAGCCCTGGGAAGAGAGGAACCCAAGAAGCCTGAAGCCTGAACCCTGGCAAATGTCAGCAGCTGTCTTGCTCCAACACGTGGCAATGGACTTTGGTGAGGGAAGAAACTTATGCTTCATGGCCTGGTAACTGTGGACTTCTACCCCAAATAAATACCCTTTATGAAAACCATACCGATTTCTGGTATTTTGTATCAGCACCCCTTTGGCTGACTAATACACCGCTCCCCCCTTGTTGTTTTGCACTCGCTGTCTATTCTCTATGTGTTCTTTTGTGTCTGCTTGTCTTTTTTTTAGGCGACACCAGGAACCGATCCTGGGAACTTCCGGAGTGGGAGAGAGGTGCTCAATCTCTTGCGCCACCTCAGCTCCCTGTTCTGCTGTGTCTCTTTTTGTTGCGTCATCTTGCTGCGCCAGCTCTCAGTGCAGGCCAGCACTCCTGCGCAGGCCAGCACTCCACTCGGGCCAGCACTCTGCGTGGGCCAGCTCTCCACTCAGGCCAGCTCACCGTGCGGGCCAGCTTTCCTTTCACCAGGAGGCCCCGGGAATTGAACCCTGGACCTCCTATATGGTAGATGGGAGCCCAATTGCTTGAGCCACATCCGTTTCCCTTTTTTTTTTAATTTTAGGTTATGAAATATGTTATGTATACATACACATGCATATATACCTTGCATGTGTATATCTCATAGCACAGAAATCAAAACTGCACAGCTCAATGATTTCCCATGAAGTGAACCCCTGTGTGACCTCTCAGATCAAGAAAGAGATGATCTGAGTCCCCTCCCAATTACTACCCCTCTCTCCTCCACAAAGGAAACCATTATCTTGACTTTTATTATACTCACTCCTTTTGTTTCTTTATATTTTTGTTACATAAGCATTATTTCTAAATACCATAGTCTCCAGTTGTTTCTGAACTTACTTAAATAAATGTAATCATATATTTTAAAATTTTGGCTCTTTCACTCAATGTTATGTTTCTTAAATTTATCCATGTTGCTGTGTGTGGCTATAATTTGTTAATTTTCTTTATTGTCCAGCACTCCATCACATGAATATACAGTATTTATTTATCCATTCTACTACTGATGGGCAGTAGTTAGTGTTGTTCCCAATTTGAGGCTATTATGAATAATGCTGCTCTGAACATTTGTGGTGCTCATTTCTTGGTACTCACGTGTCTGTATTTCTGTTGATTATAGACCCAGCAGTGGAATTAGTGGATCATAAGTTATACATATTTTCAGCATTAGTGGATAATGTTATTTATTTTCTAAAGTGTTTGTCCCAATGTACGTTTTCACTAGCAAGGTATGAGAATTCAGATTGCTCCATATCTGTGCCAAGAGTTGGTATTATCAGTGTATTAGTCAGCCAAAGGGGTGCTAATGCAAAGTACCAGAAATTTGTTGCCTTTTATAAAGGGTATTTATTTGGGGCAAAAGCTTACAGTTACAAGGCCCTAAAGAGTCCAACTCAAGGCTGCTTTCTCACCAAAGTCTTTTGCCACATGTTGAAGCAAGATGGCGGGTGATCTCTGCCTGGTCTCTCCTTCCTTCTTCTTAGGGCTCCATAGGCCCAGCAAGTTCCAATCTCAGCTGTAGGCTGGCATAGGGCTCATCTCTCAGGGCTTCCTATATCAGTCTGGCATAGGGCTCATTTCTTTCCAGGCCTTATCTGCTGCTCAGCTTCTCTGTTCTCTTCAGTGGCAAACAAACTATCAGGTGAATGGCTCATCTCTCTTCCCTGGGCTTTAGCTGTTTGAGCCTTCTCCTTTCTGTCACATGGCAGGACAGAAATGAAGTTCTCTCCTCTTCTGTGCCTTCTTCTGTGAGTATCTGTTTATATTGGCCCACCAAGGGGGCAGGGACTCAACCCTGAGTCATGCCCTACTGACATAGTCAAATCAAAGCCATAATCTTAATAAGTAATTTAATCAAGACATGCCAGCTGAATCTAATGCATTCAAAAGGTATCACAACCAGAGGAACAGACCAGTTTACAAATATAATCTTTCCCTTTTTTGAGGTTCATAAAAAAGTATCAAACTGCCACAGTAAGCCTTAGACTTTTACCTATTCTAGCGGGTATGGGGTTTTATCTTATTGTGGTTTAAATTTGAATTTCCCATGATTAATTAAACCTTTTTATACTTTTATTACTTATTTGAATATCCTTTTCTATGAAGTTCTTATCAAATATTTTGCCCATTTCTCCACTAGGTTATCTGTAATTTTCTTACGGATTTATAGAAGTTATTTATATATTCTGGATACAAGTTCTTTGTTATTTGTATGGTATATATCTTAACCCACTGGTGCTTACTATCCACTCTCTTAGAGACATCTTTTGATGAACACAAGTTTTAATTCTAATGAAGTCCAATTTATCACTTTTCTTTATGGTTACATTTTTACTGCCCCATTTAAAAAGTCTTTTCCTATCCTTAGGTCCTCTAGTATCTTGTAGAAGCTTTATTTTTGGCCAAGGACACTTGGATCTACAATCTACAACCTGGCACTGATTTTGATGTGCAATGTGTGGCGGGGTCATTTTATTTATTTATTTTCCTGTATAGATACCTACTTGTGCCAGCATGAGCTATAGAAAAGGAATCCTTTCCTTCTGCTTTGTGGTGCTACCTTTGTCATAAATCAAGTGTCCATATGTGTTTGGGTCTGTTTGTGACCCCTCCATTTTATCCCCTTGGTCTATTTGTCTCTCATTTCCAGCTTTATTTCCCACTGCTCTTCACCGAAACTCTCAATTCCCTAAAAAAGAAAGCCTTTTCTTTCATCCCGCATACTTTTCTCACATCTCCCTCCTGACTTTGCCTGCTCTTTCTTTCACCACTTGTCCAGGTTTTCCCTATCCATTAGTTTATATGTGCCCTGCCAACTCCAGTCTCCAGTCCCCAGAATTAATTTCTATGCCCACTACCTCTTCCCTACCATATACTCTCAAAGCATGTTTACAGTATCTCTCATTTATCATTTAACACATTTGTACATTGAATATATGTAAAAATAACAAATTATTAATATATCTAATCAAATTTACTAAGTAGTAAGTTCCCTGAGGAGGGTATCTATTTCATTTTTGAGCTGCCTGTTACTAATAAAGACTTGATTTTCCTACCAGCCCAGGAGGATGGGGGATCAAAACAGATTTAAGTTGATAGAGATCAGAGTTGTAGAGTAAGAGTCACATCCCTAGTCTGTCTTATTCTGCTCACAGAATGTTTCAAATGTGCACCCAAAGTACCTCAAATGCAAGATTCA
>JAQZBX010035186.1:0-24687 GCA_029593785.1 Cabassous unicinctus
CTTGCTTCACTCAGCATAATGTCCTCCAGATTCATCCATGTTGCCATATGATTTACGACTTCATTTCTTCTTACAGCTGCATAATATTCCATCGTGTGAATAGACCACAGTTTGTTTATCCATTCATCTGTTGATGGACACCTGGGTTGCTTCCAACTTTTGGCAATGGTGAATAATGTTGCTATGAACATTGGTGTGCAGATGTCTGTTCTTGTCTCTTTTAATCACTATTGTAAATGGAATTTTTTTCCTGACTTCTTCCTCAGATTGCTCATTACTAGTATATAGAAACACTACTGATCAATCTAGAAATCTGCCACTCTACTGGACTTGTTTATTAGCTCTAGTAGTTTTATTAGATTTTTCAGTACTTTCTAGGTATAGGATCGTATCACCTACAAATAAAGAAAGTTTTAAAATTCTTCCTTTCCAATTTGGATGCCTTTATTTCTTTTTCTTGCCCCGCTATAGTGAACACCAGTTGTGACAGTAGGCATCCTTGTCTTGTTCTCCATCTCAAAAGGAAAGCTTTCAGTCTTTCACTATTGAGTACAATGTCAGCTGTGGGGTTTTCATATATGTCCTTTATCATGTTGAGAAAGTTTCCTTCAATCCCTATCTTTTTGACTGTTTTTATCAAGAAAGGATGCTGTATTTTGTCAAATGCCTTTTTTTGTGGCAATTGAGATGATTATGTGATTTTCCTTCTTTGATTTATTAATGTGATTGATTTTCTTGTGTTGAACCATGCTTGCATGGCTGGGATAAAACCCACTTGCTCATGATAATAATTCTTTTAATGTGTTGTTGGATTTGATTAGCATGGATTTTGTTGAGGATTATGCATCCATATTCATTAGAGAAATGGGTCTGTAGCTTTCTTTTTTCATAATATCTTTATTTGTCTTTGGTATTATGGTGATGTTGGCTTCATAGGATTAGTTTGGTAGTTTGTTCAATTTTTAAGAAGAGTTTGAGTAAGTTTGGTATTGAATCTTCTTTGAATGTTTGGTAGAATTCGCCTGTGAAGCCATTTGCTTCAGGTCATTTCATTTTGTGAAGGTTTTTGATGACTGTTTCAATCTCTTTACATGTGATTTGTTTGTTGAAGTCTTCTGTTTCTTCTAAGGTTAGTGTAGGTTGTTCATATGTTCCTAGGAATTTGTCAGCTTCATCTATGTTGTCTAGTTTTTTGGCATACAGTTGTTCATAGTGTCCTCTTATGATTTATTTCTGTGGGGTTAGTAGTAATGCCCCCATTTTATTTCTGATTTTACTTATTTACATCTTCTCTATTTTTCTTTGTCAGTCTAGCTAAGAGTTTGTCAATTTTGTTGATCTTCTCAAAGAACCAAGTTTTGGTTTAGTTAATTCCCTCTACTGTGTTTTTCCTTTTTTGTTCTCTATTTCATTATTTCTGCTATGATCTTTATTTTATCATTCCTTCTGCTTGCTTTGGGAATAGTTTATTGTTCTTTTTCTAGTTCTTCCAGCTGTGTAGTTAAGTCATTGATTTTTTAGCTCTTTCTTCTTTTTTAATGTAAGCATTGAGGACTATAAATGTCCAACTCAGCACTGCATTCACTGCACCCCATAGGTTTTGACATGTCATGTTCTCGTTTTCATTCATCTTGAGATATTTAATGAGTTCTCTTGCAATTTCTTCTTTGATCCACTGATTATTTAAGAGTGTGTTTTTAAATCCTCATATATTTGTGAATTTCCCCTTTTTCTGTCTGTTGTTGATTTCCTCATTCATTATGATCTGAGAAAGTGTATTGTATAATTTCAATATTTTTAAATTTTTTGAGATCTGTTTTGTGACCTAACATATGATCTATCCATATGTTTCTCAAGAAAAAGATCCCTGAGTATTTGAGAAGCATGTATATTCTGCTGTTTGGGTTGCAATGTTCTGTGTATATCTATTAGGTTTAGTTCAATTATCATATTATTAAAGCTCTCTGTTTCTTTATTGGTTCTCTGCCCAGATGTTCTATCTAATACTGAGAGTAGTGTATCGAAGTCTCCAACTATTATTGTAGAAACAACTATTTCACCCTTCAGTTTTTCCAGTGTGTGTCTCATATTTTGGGGCATTGAGGTTAGGTGCATAAGTGTTTAGTATAGTTATTTCTTCTTGGTGAATTGTCCCTTTTATTAATATATAATGACCTTCTTCATCCCTTATAACAGTTTTGCATTTAAAATCTATTTTGCCCAATATTAGTATCACTACTCCGGCTCTTTTTTTTTTTTTTTTTGGTTACTGTTTGTGTGGAATATCTTTTTCCAACCTTTCACTTTTAACCTGGTTATGCCCTTAAGTCTGAGGTGAGTCTCTTGTAGACAACATATAGAAGGCTTATTTATTTTATTCATCCTATCAGCCTATGTCTTTTGATTGGGGAGTTCAAGCCATTAACATTCACTGTTGTTACTGAAAAGGCATTACTTACTTCATCCATTTTCTCCTTTGGCTTTCAGCTGTCATTTTGTACTATTGTATTCTTTTTGCCCTTTAATTTACCCTTCCTAAAAATCTTCATTTCTACACTTTTCTCCAAGTCTTTTGCCCTTGTTTTTCCCTTTCAGATTGCAGCACTCCCTTTAGTATCTTTGTAATTCTGATCTTTTAGTAACATGTTCTATCAGTTTTTGTTTGTCTGTGAAGACTTTGAACTCACCCTCATTTTTGAAGGACAGTTTTGCTAGATACATAACTCTTGGCTGGCAGTTTTTCTCTTTCAGGACCTTAAATACATCATACCACTTTCTTTTCATCTTCATGGCTTCTGATGAGAGGTCTGCACTTAATCTTATCAATATTTATTTGTATGTGATGCTTTGCTTTTCTCTTGCTGCTTTCAGAATCTTCTCTTTATCTCTCATATTTGTCATTCTGAGTAGTAGGTGTCTTGAGGTAGGTTTATTCAGATTACTTCTGTTTGGAATGTGTTGTCCTTCTTGGATATTGATGTTTATGACTTTCATAAGGGTTGGGAAGTTTTAGGTCATTGTTTCCTCAAATATTATTTCTGCCCCTTTTCCATTCTCTTCACCTTCTGGGACACCTATAATGTGTATGTTTGTACATTTTGCATTGTCATTCAATTCCCTATGACCCTCTCCATTTTTTTTTTCCATTCTCTTTTCTTTCTTTTCCCCTGTCTTTTCTAGTTTAGATATTCTGTCATCAAAATCACTAATTCTGTCTTTGAGCAGTTCAAATCTGCTCTTATGTGCCTCTAATGTATTTTTAATCTCATCCATTATATCTTTCATTTCCATAAAGTCTGTTACTTTTCTTTGCAGGATTTCAAATTGTTCTTTATGCTTACCCAGTGTCTTCTTAATATCCTTTGTCTCTTTAGTCATATTTTCTTTAAATTCTTTTTTTTTTTCTTTAAATTCTTTAATTGATTTAAGAGAGTTGTGTGATTATCTCTGATTGTCTTAAATCCTGTATCTCCTCGGGATATTTGGTTTGTTTCTTTGACTGGGCCATATCTTCCTACTTCCTAGTATGACTTGTAATTTTTTGCTGAAGTCTAGGCATTTAAATACATTGGTGAATTTATTCTGATGGCCAATTTCTCTTTCTTGTCTGTTGTTTCTTTTCACAGTCTTCTTTGATATTTGGTTCAACTTATTCTAAATCTTTAACATTGCCCAGTTTACATTATCAAAATTAAGCCAGGAATTCACTAAGGGGAGCAGATTTTCTTTCAGGGGTTAAGGTATAGAAAGAACCAAAAGCAGTTTTTGTCCTGTCATTTCTAGATCAGCCAGCAGATGGCACTCGTTGGTACACCTTTCCAAGGAAATGTTTCCATTTCTGTTTTCCTATGTTTTGGTCTGGCTGGAGCTGAGATTCAAAGCAGGCTTTGCTGGCTGAATTCACTGAAGAAAAGCCCTCCTGACTCTTCTTTCCTTTTCTCTTGTACAGTTGACAAAAGGAAGATATCTGTTCCCCTCTCAAACAATTCCCCCAAGTGTCTTCTTAATATCTTTAATCTCTTTAGCTATCTCATTGTATTTATTAAGGAGATTTGCTTGAGCATCTGTGATTAATTGTCTCAACTCCTTTATGTCATCTGGATGTTTCATTTTGTTCTTTTGTCTGGCCCATCTCTTCCTGCTTCTTGATATGGTTTTAATTTTTTGTTGGTATCTTGGCCTCTGATTTACTTGATGTATTTATTCTGGGCTAGTTTCTGACTTTAGAACTTTCAATTTGATTGGCTTTGTGCTACAGCCCCTCTTTGACACTTCGCTCAACTTATTTTGGAACTTTATGATAGCTTGTGTTTATCCAATCTGAATTTTTTTTTTTTTCATTTCTTTTTCATCTGTTTCTTGACTTTTCTCCATTGCTGTTTGTAGAGTAGGAGCCAAGGATGCGATTGGCAATGTAAACTGTGGAGGGTAAAGCTGCCCATGTTACCCCAGGTACCGATGATGCTTCTCACACCTTTCTCCCCTGCCAGGAGTGTGAATGGAGCTGTAGCCATGTACAATAATCTAAGCCATGCAGGCTAAGGCCATCTGTAGCTTCCCAGAGAGAGTGCTGAAGCTCCACACCCTTTTCTCCCCTGTCTGGTGGGGGGGATAAAGCCATAGGTGTGCCCAATAATATAGACTGTATGGGCCAAAAGAGACTGCTGTTGCCCAGAGAGGCTGAGGAAGCACTGTCCCTCCTCCTGACCTGTAAAGAGTGGGGATGCAGCCACAGGTGTGCACCATAATTTTGTCCATACAGGCCAAAAGTGCCTGCAATTGCCTGGAGGGGCTGAGGAAACACTGCCCACCACTCATGTCCTTTTGGGGGCATGGAAGTAGCCACATTCATGGCCAACAATCTAGTCCATGTGGGCTGAAAGCGACTACAGTTGCCCCGAGAGGCTGGTGCAGATCCTCCCAGCTCCCTCCTTGCCTGAGGCAGGGCTAAACCCAGGATAGGGTAGCAATCTGACCTGGTGAAAAGAAGCCGGTCCATATAGTCACTGTGATTTTCAATCAGCCTTGCTTCCCCTCATGCGGGGGGCGGAGTTAAAATGGAGGCTACGGGCCTCTTTCTGACTTGGACAGGTTCAAACTTTAGCTGTACTTAGGACTGGACTTTAGGCAGCTGAATTTAGTAATCAGTAGCCGAAGCAGGTGCCCAATCATCTTTTCTTCCCCTGTTTTTTTTGGAAATGGAACTTCCAACTCCAGCAAAGGAAGAGCTCCCAAGGCATCTTGCCTCACCAGTGGAGGATGGTCTCTGCAGCATGGAGTAGTCTACTCACAAATCTTCACTGCAGATGGGCAGTGTCCTTCCTTCTGTTCTGCCAAGGATGTTGCGGGATTCTCTTCTGGTCTCCTGGGCCCCTCAAACAGGTGATTTAAGTAGCTCTGGCTGCTTACTAACTGCACTGTAGGACAAGCTGACTCTTGGAGCTCCCTCCTCTGCTACCATCTTGCCCCTCCTCAATATCTCACTTTTTTTTAAACAAGCTTTGTCAAATATGCTTTTTTTTTCCCTTGAGCTCATGAAACTTTATTGTTTAGATCTTTAGAACAAGGTTTAAAAATTCCATCGTAAGTTAATATGTCAAAAAGAATAAAATACCTGATTGGTTTGTGTTGCAAAAAAAAATTGTTTAATTTGTGGGCTTTGGTCAATGTGATAAGATCTAAGTTAGATCAGGTTATCATGAGTAGAGACATTTTAATTTATTCTAAAATCAATGAGAAGGTATTAAAAGTGGAATGACACAGTATGAATTATTTTAAGATATGGCTAGCACGTGTACAGTGATTGGGGCGGGGGGGCAGGGGTAAGAACAAAAGCAGAAAGTCCAGTTAAGTGTTTTTGCAGTTTCCAGTCAGACAATGACGGTGGTTTGGATAATGTTTAAAGCAGTGGAAATGGAGGAAAAGTGATTAAGTTGGGACATGGTTTGCAGGCAAAGTCATCAGATTTACTAATAAACTGGCTGTGGCATGTAAGTAAAAAGAGGGAAGAAGGCTGACTCCTAGGTTTCTGCCTGAGAGCTTGTGCTAATAATGAAGTAATTAACTGGTATGGGGGAGATTTGGAGGTGAGAAATCAGTAGCTATGTCCTGTTATGTTTAATTCCTCTTACTACATAGTACTAGGATAGAACCTAGTTTTCTAGATTTCAAAGATCCAATCCATTATGACTGAGAAAGATGATTAGCATGAAGTCTTTGCCCAACTGGAAGACTGTACTTGTAGACGAATGGAAAGACAGATTATTTTTAACATAGAGTTGAGAAACATTTAATCCTACATCCTAATCCTACTGTAAATGTGTGAAAGTATAAGCTGATTTCGGTTCTACTATATAATCTTTTCACTGGAGATTCCATTTTAATTTATTGTCTTAGCACAGATTCTCTGGAATACAAAGCCTGAGGCAAGAATTTATGTACTAACTTTATTGAGGAGTACAATCTCAGGGAAGGAGAAGGTTGGGAGAAAGGGGAGGGAGATAAGAGAGGGCGAGCACATGAGAATGGGTGAATTACTAAACTGGCAATAGCTTTATAATAAGTACGGATGACTGGTGGTCTTGGGTGACATTTTCAAAGAGGCTTTATCTTAGAATAGCACATACAAAGGAAAGAAGAAAGAAGCTTTTATCTGCCAGCTTCCTTATTCCTGTCCCTTTCTCCCTCATGAGACTTCCTTGCACTCCTGGATTAAGCCATCCATCTGGCTTCTCCAATGGTCTCAAGGGAAGTGAGAGTCCCCACAGTTTCAATCTGGCTTGTACCCAAGTGTCATGGTCGCTATTTGCCAGTTGGCACTGTAATCTTTAATAGTGGCTTAAGAAGCAGCAGCAAGATGGCTCCATGTTGCTCCAGCCAGAAAGCAAGGCAAGTATGCAGATCTTGGGGACACATAATCCTGGAATATGTGTGTGTATATATGTGTGTGTGTGTGTGTGTGTGTGTGTGTATACAGTTCACAATATATAGGCACTTAAAATGCAAGCCAGTTGCTTCCTCTCTTCCCTACCGTCCCCTCCCAGTCTACTTACCTTCTTTTCTTTTTCCCTTCCCCCATTCCTCCCTTTATTCTTTCCATTAATTAATATTTTTTATGATTATAAAATAAATATACTTCATAAATATTTGTCAAATATACACACATATGTATATAAAAAAGAAATTACTAATCTTTCCATATTCCAACTTTTAGTATCTACCTTTTCAGACTTTTACCTCTCTATATATTTGCCTTTTATGATTTCTGTGGGGTTTTTTGTTTGTTTTTGTTTTTTTTAGAAAATTTGGATTACAAAACTGTTTTGTTTTGTTCAGGCATTTTCCTTTAAAGGTAAAAAAATATTACAGATAAAGTTGAAGCCACTTTTCCCTACTGCCTGCACTAGACTAAATAATGGTCCCCAAATATATCAGGTCCTAATCTTAGGAACCTATAAATGTTAATTTGGAAAAGAGGGTCTTTTTAGATGTGATTAAGTTAAGGACCTTGAGATGGGGAAATTATCCTTGATTTTCCAGGTATCCCCTAGAGGCAGTTAATTACATGTTTCCTTGGAAGAGGCAGAGGGAGATTTGACATATATAGAAGAGAAGGAGATATGAAGATGAGGAGACAGATTTGAAGCTGCTGGCTTTGAAGATTGAAGTGATGTGGCAACAAGACAAGGAATGCCAGCAGCCACCAGAAGCTGGAAGATGTAAAGAACCAAATTATCCCCTAGTGCTTCTGGAGGGAGCGCAGACCTGCTGACACCTTGATTTCAGCTCAGTGATACATATTTAAGACTTTTGTCTCCAGAACTGTGAGAGAATAAACTTTTTGTTGTTTTAAACCACCGAGCTTGTGGTAGTTTTCCACAGTAGCCTTGGGAAACTAATACAGATTTTGGTAATAGGGAGTAGGATGTTTCTATAACAAATAGCCAAAAATGTAGAAGTAGATTTGGGATTGAATATTGAGAAGAGACTGGAAGAATGTTTGGAAGCATGACAGGGAAAGCCTAGACTGCCTTGAACAGACTGTTGGTAGAATTATGGATGTTAAAGAAAGACTGTGCCAGTGATGGCTCAGAAGGAAGTGAAAAGCAAGTAGAGAAAGCTTATATCACCTTAGAGAAGAAATATATCATCATAAACAGAATTTTCATAGAAATATGAACATTAAAAGTGCTTCTGAAGCAGTTCAGAAGGAAATGAGGGCCATGTTATTAGAAACTGGAGGAAAGGTGACCCTTGTTAAATGTGGCAGAAAACTTAACTGAATCGTGTCCACCACAGCTGGCAGAAAGCAGAACTTGTAAACAAGGAATTTCAGTGTTTAGCTGTGGATGTTTCAAGCCAGGTGTTGAAGGTGTGGCATGGTTTCTCCTTGCTGCTTATATTAAAATGAGAGAGGAGAGAGATAAATTGGGATAATTAGTGTCGAGGAAAAAGGAATCTGTATTTGATCATTTGGATACTTTACAGCCTATTCAAATTGCAAAAGACACTAAAATTGTATTCGGTGTTAGGAGAGCATACTCTAGAGAGAAGACTAAGTGTGTGGCTGGACAGAATTTTGCTGAGGAGATTAGATGAATGATTCATGGATCTACTCAACCATCTTAGCAGAAATCAGGACTAGAGAGCTGAGAGTGGACCATGGGTATAAATGCTGGATTCTCAGGCACAGAAGCTGGAGTCAAAGGCTCAGAGCATGGAGACACATGCCCAGATGGCAGAGCTTTTAGCCACAGAGGATTATTCCCAGGTCTTGAAACCTAATGGAATTTGCCCTAAGGGATTTCAAATTTGCTTGGGACTAGTGACCCCTTTCTTCCTTCCATTTTCTCCCTTTTGGTGTGACTATGGGAACATCTAGAACTGTTTCCTATGCCTGTCACACAATTGTATTTTGGAAGCAAATATCTTGTTTCCTACTTTCACAAATCCAAAGAGGGAGAGTAATTTTGCCAAGAGTCTCATCACAGAGTCTCATCAATAGCTGATGTAGATGATGAGATTTGGGACTTTTTGATATTTTTCTGAGGATTTTGGACTTCCATTGGATACTGTAATGTTTGGAATCCTTTGGGGGTGTTGGGATGGGGTGAATGTATTTTGTATGTAATGTGCATGAACCTTTGGAGGCTTTTGAGGGTAGGCTGTGGTAAGCTGATAATGACCCCCAAATATATCCCTTTAACCTGTAAATGTTACCTTATAAGGAAAAAAAGTCCCAGATTTGATTAAATTAAGGATCTTGAGATGGAAAGATTTTCCTGGGTTATCCAGGTAGGCCCTAAGTGACATCATGTGTCCTTATGAGAAGGTAGCAGAGGTAGATTTGACACACACAGAGGAGAAGGTGAGGTGAAGATGGAGCAGAGAGAGATTTGAAAATGTTGACCTCGAAGACTGAAGTAATGTAGCACAGGGCAAGAAATGGTGGCAGCCACGAGAAACTGGAAGAAACAAGAAACAGATTTTCCCCTACAGCCTCCAGAGAGAGTACAGCTCTGCTGACACCATGATTTTGGACCAGTGAAACTGATTTCAGACTTCTGGACTCCAGAATTGGGAGAGAATGATTTTCTATTGTTTTAAGTCACCAAGTCTGTGGTAATTTGATACACTAGTATCAGGAAACCAATATATCTTCTAACATACTTCTCTGCTTCCATTCTTGTCCTACTCCATAAAGTTCCCTTTCAGCCAAAGGGAAAAAAAATAGCTTATTATGCTATCCTACTCAAATACCATTTGCATTTTAACAACTAAGCTTTCTACACTTGAATCAAAAGGAATGGGTGATGGGAAATTTTGAGTTGTGGCACAGTTATTTTTAGCATGAATGACCTTTTTTTCAGTCATCAGATGACAACCTATAGAAGATTGTTTTCCTGCTTTCTTGTTTTTCACTTGACAAATTCCTAAATCTCAATAAATATTAATGAATTGTGGATGATCATATTATAAATGAAAGATTAGCAATAATAATAATGACAGCTATGAAGTGTCAGTCTCTTTCCTTATGCTGGTGTTAACTTTACAACAAGCCCACAAGACTATTATTATTTTATTTTACTTTTTATTTTATTTTCTGCTGTTTTTTTCTTTTTCCTTTTTTTCCTCTTTTCTTAGTTTTTGTTATGATAATATTATTGTAATCTTTGTTTATTCTCCCTGAAAATGAAATTAAACCCTGTATAAGTTAAGGTAATTTGTTCAAAATCACTTAGCTTGTAAATTAAGAGCAGGTTTTCATTCTCATATCTGTCTGGTTTTATGATCCACACTTTTTGCACAATACTTTCTTATTTTTGGTTCATGACTTGATCCCAGTGTCTCAGTTTTGTTTTATTTTACTTTAATTTGTAAAGTATATTTGATAGTATCTGTAATATTGTTGCAAGGAGACTTAAACCAAATACTTTTTAAAAAAATGTCAAGTACTATATGCATAATGTATTTTATTTTAAATTTAATTCAATTTAATTTTTTATTAGAGCAATTATACATTTACAGAAAAAAACATGCAGAAAGTACAGAGTTACCATGTATCATCCCTCCTTTCCCCAGTTTTCCCCTATTATTAACATTTTGCATTAGTGTGGTGCATTTGTTACAATTGATGAAGCATATTATTTTAATTGTATTGTTAATTATAGTCCAGAGTTGACATTAGGGATCACTCTTTGTGTTGTACAGTTCTATGTTTTTGTTTTTGTTTTTTATTTTATTCTGGGGAAACAGATGTGGCTCAAGCGATTAGGCTCCCATCTACCATATGGGAGGTCCAGGGTTCGATTCCCGGGGCCTCCTGGTGAAAGGCAGGCTGGCCCACATGGCGAGCTGGCCCAAGTGGAGAGCTGGCCTGTGCAGAGTGCTGGCCCATGCGGAGAACTGGTGCAGCAAGATGACACAACAAAAAGAGACACAGAGAAGAGTCAATAAGAGACGCAGCAGACCAGGGAGCTGAGGTGGTGCAAGAGATTGAGTGCCTCTCTTCCACTCTGGAAAGTCCCAGGATTGGTTCCTGGTGCCGCCTAAAAAGAAGACAAACAGACACAGAAGAACACACAGAGAGCAGATAGCAAGTACAAAGCAAAGAGGGGGAGGGGGAGAGAAATAAATAAATAAATAAATCTAAAAAAATTTTTATTATGGTAACAGAGATACAATTTAAAATTCCCCATTTTAACCACTCTCAAATATACATTCAGTAATGTTGAATTACATTCACAATGTTGTGCCACCATCACTACCATCCATTATCAAAACTTTTCAATCATCTCAAAAAGAAACTATTAATTAAGCATTAGCTCTCCATTCCCAACTCCCACTCCTGCTAAATTGTATTGAAGTTTCTGAATCTATGAATTTGCTTATTTTAATTATTTCATATCAATAAGATCATATAATATTTGTCCTTTTGTGCCTGGCTTATTTTACTCAACATGATGTCTTCAAGATTGTAGAATGTATCAGAGTTTCATTCCTTTTTATGGCTGAATTGTATTCCATTGTATGTATATAATACATTTTGTTTTTCCTTTCATCCATTGATGGACACTTGGCTTGCTTCCACCTTTTGGCAATTGTGAATAATGCTGCTATAAACATTGGTGTACAAATATCTGTTTGAGTCCTTGCTTTCAATTCTTTGGGGGTATATACCTAGAAGTGGGGTTGCAGGTCGTATGGTAATTCTATACTTTCTGAAGAACCCGCAAACAATTTTCCATGGTGGCTGCACCTTTTTACATTCCCACCTACAATATATGAGAGTTTCTGTATTTCCTCATCCTTGTCAACACCTGTTATTTTCTGTTTTTTAAATAATAGCCATTCTACTGGGTCTATAATATTTTTATAAGTAGCATAGGGACACCTAAGGGTTCCCCTGGAGAATCATGTAGGAATACATGACAAATGACACATAAAGCTTTATGGTCCAGGCAAGCTGTATTGATCAACCCAAGATTAGAAAAGGAAATTATATTCTGTAGTGCTAGGTGAACTGCTGAAAGCCAGGAATTAAATGGCATCAAAGCTCATCCTTCAAAAATGGCTGCTAGATGCCCTGTAAACCCATTGGGACTAAGAAAAATTTGAATGGAAAGCCAAGTTGCTTTTTTTTTTTTTTTTTTTTTTTTTTTTTTTTTTTTTAATCTCTTAGAATTGATGATAATTGGGAGGTGGGTAGTGAAATTGAGAGGTGAACCTTAATATCATAGAAAAACAAATGATCCATTTCTACATCTATATTATACTATGTTTGAAAGTTTCAATTTGTACATGTATAAAATATAATCTTCGGCCATGAATGCAGAAAGTACAAAATGTTTCCAGTTGAAGGTGATCTAAATAGTCATTTGTGTTGACTTCTGAGATCTTTATGTGTTCACTGTGATGGTAATAAATACAATTCTTTATTTTAAAAACCTACAATAGATTCTTGCTTAGATATCTAAATTAATTTTGGAATACTTAGAGACTAAAATAATTATTACCAAACTTTAGAAATGTTTATACATTTCACTTCATTCTATCAGTAGAATTGTCACAGGCATGGTTATATTATCTCCCCTGTCAATGATGTCTATCAGGTCGCTTACCCTCTCTCAAGGTGGAGAATTAAACTGGGATTAAGTGTGTATTTCTTCCTTTATGCATACAATGTTTCCACTAAGAAACCAGGGTTTGGAAATGAAAAAGAGGCTGTCCTAGAGTATTGTGGTGGTGCTCTCGATGTGTTGTGATCTATTTGAAGACTCTCTAAGATATCTGAGACTTGGGGCCCTTTTACCTACTCATGGCAACAATTGTTTCCATTTGACTACCACATGTTACCAAGCACATCTTGGTTATAACGTACCTACCTTTTAACCTAATTGTATTTCTCTTTTGGAGAGCAAAACCTTACAGCAGGATGTTTTAAGAGAATGAAAAGGAGAAACTAATAGATTACTTGGGGAAAGGTTACACTTTTCAATACTGAAAACAGAGAGAAAATTCTCCTGCAAATTCAAATGAAAATGTCATTTAACCACATCTTTACAATATATACAATAGAGAGTTTAGCAGGACTGTTAGTTAGAATGTTTCATAATGCAGGTTGATGATATGCTTAAGTACAATTTGGCAAGAGCAATTTAATAGAGAAAGAAAAAGAAAATTTTATAATAGAATATTATAATACAATATAAAATAGAGAAGAAAAGAAAATTTTAATAGAGAAAGAAAAGTATGTGACATATGCACAATTTTTTGTGTGGCTCGGCTTATTCAAAATTGACTAAGCTTATTCAAAATGAGTAGCTAGAACAATGGTTTTTAATATCTTTCAGGTCTCAGACCCTTTAAATGTATAATCAAAGCCATGTACTCCCTTCCCAGAAAAAAATCCATATATGTAAACAGAAAATTCCTTATATATCCTAGAGGCTTTCCTAGACTTTCCAAAGCCCTTGCATATGTTTTCTAGATTGCACTCCACATACTTTGGTTAATCCTACAACGTTTAAAGGTACTTTGACAAGAATGCGGTCATGAAGTTATCAGCAATAACTTATAAGTGCAGAAATATGTTCTTTATTAATCATATCAGATGGGAAAATGATGAACATATGCTTAAGAAAACAGATCCTCGATTTTCATATTCTCTATCTTTGGCTGCATAAATTCCACTGCATAGATATATCTATGTTTATTTAACCAGTTGTCTGTTGTTGGATATTTAGTTTGTTTCCAATTATTAGTGACTCTTGTAAATAAATCTGTATGTGCTTCTCCAATGACTCTTTTGGGATGAATTCCCAGAAGTGAAATTTTCAGGCTAAGACTAATGGCAAACATTTTGGAATAATAAATATATTCCAGGCATTGTGCAAAGACAGTGGGCAAAGCGCTTTACATACATATTTTTCTGAAAAGCTCAAAGCATATCTATTTCATCTAATTTTGATAAGCAAGTTATAGTCCACTTCAGATGGTGTCAATTATGGAAACATATCCAGGAATTTGGACTTAGTTGTAGTAAACAGGGACAGTGTTGATTTTGTAATCTATTAATTATATAAATAAGGATTTTAAATCAATTATTCCAAAGTCAATACTACCATTTTGGGTAGATTATCCCCAACATTTAACTAACTAAACACTGTACTTTATACAATGTCAACTCATCCTGTTATACCCAAGCCTATGTTATTGCATTCTTAATGTAAGCTGTGAGCCAAGTTTTATTAGTATTAAAGCCTTTTTTTCCCAGGTGTGAAAACAGGTTAAGAATGTAGGTGATTTACCCAAGGTCACATAGCCAGTAAGTGGCCAAACAAGGACCAGAACACATATTTGAGTCTAAAGCCCCTACTCTTATTTCTATTCCCTTTCAGTTGTAAGGCTGTAAATATATATTGTCTATTTGCTCTCAGTAAAGTCTCTATAAATGTATTCTCCACTAGTACAGAGAGTTTCTGTCATTAAAACAAAACACATTTTACTGTTTGATAGAGAAGAAGTAGTATCTTATTGAATTTTCATCTTTCACATTCCACTCTTGCCAGTCTAGTTTATACACAAAAAAGAGTGATCCTTTAAAAATGTACAACAGATCATGTTACTCTTTTGTTCAACCCCTCCCATGGTTTCCCATATCACGCTTGGAAGAAAATATTTATTCTTTATCTTGGTTATCTTGCCTAAAGTGTCCTACGCAATCTGGCACCCAACTCTGATCTCATTTTCCACCACTTTCTTTCTCGGTCTTTTCCCAACTGTAGCTACACCATCCTCCTTGCTATTCCTTGAATATGTCTACCATGCTTCCGTTTTAGGATCTTTCCCTGTTGTTATCTGCCTGGAGCTTGCTTCCCACAGATACCCTCATGGATAACACTCATTTCATTAGGTCTCTGCTCCAATGACTACTTTTATTCATCAAGGTCCAGTCAGGAGAGACAAACAAAACCAGTAATTTGAAGAGGGGAAATTTAATAAAAAGAACCATTAACTAGTAATGGGATTAAAGTATTAAGAAGAGTAAATCTCCCTATGCTTAATGCCAATCTCCCTACACTAGAATGCAAATGTCATGAAAACAAGACCTATCTGTTGTGTTTATTAATGAATAGTTGCCATTCAGGGTCTGGCACACATAGATTTTAAAGAAATATTAATTAAACAAGTGGCTTATTAAAGTTGGATTTATTGATCCTAAATATTTCTTGTTTTGTGAATTTTCAGTTTATGTCTTTAGCTCTTCTTTTATTTGTTCAGCTTTATTTATTTTGATGTATTGTTTGTTTTTTTGTTTTTGTTTTTTTTTCTTTTGTATATAGTTTTTCAAAGCAGGGAAGAAAAAAATTCCTTTTAACGACACACATCTTTTAGGAAACTAGCATTCAATTGTACTAAATGGCTTTTAAAGTTATACTACTAAATTCCACACTTCCCAACGTATACCCCTCTAAAATATATTAAGTTAAAATGTTAGTCATTTTAGTTTGCTTTCAAATAACCTCTGCAACCTGCAATAATTACAAGACATTCTTTAGCTTCCCAACTACTATCTTGTATGTACTGGCACTAAGTTATAATTTGCCCTAAATTAAGTGTCTTGCAATCTTTATTCCTAGATTGTCACCTATTTTAAACACACAAATACATCTCAAGCAAATTACATTAAAATTTGAGAGGATTTAACAATCATTATAGTCATAGCCAGCTATTTCTCTGCCCATCTTAGCCTGCAATCATTATGTACAGATTGCTTATTAATCTGGCAAATTGAAAGGCACCCCTACTTGCCTAACACACAAAGAAGTGGGACTTTAGGGGCCACAAGATCCACGTCTTTTGTATGTGAGCTCATTAACCCTTTTGAAGACTGGTAACCAGAGGAAAGCAGCCATTCCTCCTTATAGAGAGCAAACACTATGGCTTTGGCAGTCTGGAAATTGGCTCCATAACCATCAACATCCTCACCTGCTGGCCCTCCCTCCACCCTGCTCCTGCCCTACAGCAGGGCAGGAGAAAGTAGGTTGCAGGGGAGCGTGAACAGGATGTTTAGACCAAAAGGCCCCTTTTTAATGGAGATCCAGTGACCAGATCCGTACTTCTCTAGCTCTATTTGTTCTATGATCTTATTCTTCCTCTCATTATTTTTGGCTTCACAACGAGAAACAATGATTTCTTGTTGCAAGGCTGGTTTTTGAAAATTCCACACTTACTATCCAATTTTTTTTGCCACGTCAGCGCCTCGGGCTCAGGGGGAAGGGGGCTAAATTTTTGGAGAAAAAAAACCAACCAACCAGAACCCCAAACTCAATTATTTGGGGAACTCACTGGATCAAAAAGTCTCTTAAAAAACAAAGGCCAACTCAGTATTCATTCCCCCCTACCCAGCTCCATTGCGGGGGAGGGGTTGCAGTAAAAAAAAAAAAATCTGATTTCAAAAAATTAAACGCTGGAGGAGTGGATTTGGGTTGTTTGGGAAGGGTGGGTGGTTGATAATTTTTGCAGTTATGTGGTGACGGTCCTTCGGCCATGGATTTCAAGTCCCAAGCAGCGTGGGCTGGTGGGGGGCAAGATGGGTGGGAAGCGGCGGAAGACACAAGTGGGTGGGCTGGTGGCTGTTTCCCGCTACCCCCCGCCCCTCAGGATCCTTCAAGGGCTTAGATGTTGCTGCGGCTTGCTTCTATTCCTCATGGCCAGACTTTCTCCGAGAAACGAATCCCAGAATCTAGATGAATTGTTTATACATTAAGGGTATTTAACCATTTTCTGATATTTTCATGACAAATATTTTTCATAGTTTTCGTTTATATATTTTTTGTTTCCAGATTTTTGTTTGCTTTTACACCTTGAACTTTCATATAGTCAGTATATGATTCTTCCTTTTTGTGGTTTCTTTTATTACTTTTATGCTCTCACTTCTTGCGTTGTCTAAGCACAGATATTCATCATGTATATTATTCTCTTTTTAAAAATTGTACATTTAAAATTTTCTCTCTGGAGTTTATTTTACAATATAATGCTATATTATGAACAATTTATTTTTCACTAAAAGTTAATTAGTACTATTATATTAGTATTATTTGTTGAGGTATTTATTTTTATTGATTTGTGATGCATTATTATTCTAAATTTGTTTTTACACTGAATTGAGTTTCTCCACAATTTAGCCTTTTTTTTCCTTCTGATTTCTCCATTTATTTTGCACCAGCTTCACACTTTGTTGTGGCATTATAATGCAATTTTAATATCTGGTGAAGTAATAACTCCTCACTATTCTTAATTTAACAAGATTCTATTCTGTTTTATTTTTCTATAAGAACTTCACCATCACTTCAAGTTTCTTCTTCTTTTTTCTTTCAAGGACCTAATGAAGGCTTCTAATGTTTCTCTAGAAAGAAGGGAACAGAAGTAAATACAGGGGCTCATTACTTCTTTGAATTATATTAAAGTTTCTTCTTTATTCCACAAAAAGTTTCTTCTTTATTCCACTTCTTTTTATCTAGAACAGCAACAAAAAAGAATAGGACTAAGGAGCAGGAAATGCATTTTTCAGTCAAGCCCTGGGCCAGCTATCAGGAAGAGAGAGCTAAAGAAGAAAGGACCCTCCGCAGGCGTGACCAGGAACAGCTCAGAACTTTTCTGGCCCATAAGCAGCAGATACTCTGACCAACACTAATGTTAACTTAGTGGAATTCAGAATAAATGTGGTTTACAAAGCTGCTAGATCTTCATTGCAACTTGCTCAGAGATTTATCCACTCAAATGGGTGTCATTAGGAGTTAGAAATTGTAGCTGCAAGCCTATTAGCCCCAACTGTTGGGCCCTTGAATCAAGACAAGGGACATATTACCTTCACCCTTCCTCAGATCTCACCACCAACATGTTTGTCTTCTCCAATGTCTTTCTTGAGTCAATGTTGTTTCAGTGTATTAACTACGTTTTTAATTTGGTCCTAATTTTTTGTTTAATATTTTTAGCTAAATGTTAAAATCCACTGAGATAAGCAATACAGGTGAAGAATAGTATCCTTAACAGGGAAGGGGAGCAATGGATTTGAATTTGAGATACTTATGAACACTGAAGAGGAAACGTCCAATTTAGGCATTTGACTATACAGGTTTGCATCTCAAGGAGGGATTAAAAACTTAAGAACCTAAGGATATTAGTTGAAGTTTTGCAGAGGGTGAAGATAGTCCTGAGTCAACATCTGGTGTGGGAAGAAAGGCAAAAATGGAACAGTAGGGTACTATATTTATAGACTAAGGCAGAAGAAGTAGGAAAAAAAATGAAGCAGGGGAGGAAAAACAAGAGAGACTGGTATCCTGAAAGCCAAAGGGTAAGAGATTTTTAAGAAGGAAGGAAGAAATCAATACTGTTCTGCCGAGATGTCAAGTAAAATAAAGAGTGGGAAGGATTTATAGGATTTGGTTATAAAAATTATTTCTTACTGTATTAGTCAGCCAAAGGGGTGCTAATGTGAAATACCAAAAATGGGTTGGTCTTTACAAAGGGTATTTATTTGGGGTAGAAGTCCACAGTTACCAGGCCATAAAGCATTAAGTTTCTTCTCACCAAAGTTCATTGCCACGTGTTGGAGCGGGACAGCTGCCGACGTTTGCCAGGGTTCAGGCTTCTTGTGTTCCTCTCTTCCTGGGGTTGCGTTTCTCTCTGGGCTCAGCTCTTGTGGTTCCTCCACAAGGTCAGCTGTAGACTATCAGGCGAACGGCTCACTTCTCTTCTTCTGGGGCCTTTTCTCCAACATCAAAACTGCTTCTCAAAAAACGGCTATTCAAAACCTACTCCGTCTGGCCTTTGCCTTGCCTTTTATATTCGATTTCCCACCCACCAAGGGGTGGGGCTCAACGCCCTACTGACATGGCCAGTCAACGCCCTAATCATAACTTAATCATGCCCAGATTAACAGATCAGTTTACATGCATGATCCAATTATATTTTTGGAATTCATAATTATATCAAACTGCCCAACGGCCACACTTACCTTCTTCAGAAAAGTTGTTTTAGAGATTGTAGAGTGGATGAATATAATGGAAAGCAAATGCTAGAAGGTTTGTGAATGTGAATGTGAAATAAAGAAATGTCATGAATGGTGACAGGCTCAATGTGGAAGCAACAGATGCATTAACCTGTGAGAATAGATGCTCTGGGAAAATTTAGTATTTTCCTAGAACATACTTCCCAAGATGCAAGTTAATAGGATCTGGGTTATCTGTGAATTCAGTTAATTGACCAGAACATAGTGAAGTTCTTGAAAAGAATCCCCTGGTCATCTTTCCCTTTATGACAAACTAGTCTTATTTCTCAGCATAGTTTTGAGATGTCATGTGTGACATTGTTACTAAATCTCTATAAGCTGCATGGATAGACAATATGCATGTGAAGGAAATAATTATCTTACTTGAATTGGGGGAACTGGTATTCAATTATATAGTTAATTTGTATTGGTGACATTGTTGATTTCATTTATTTACCAATGTGTAATAAATAGAAAAGTCATAAAAAACCTGAAACTCAAATCTGTGATGTTGGTTTAGCAAAATGTAGTTTAATAACCTTTATTGACAAAATATCAAATTTCTTGTAAATTTTTCTGTGTTACAATATGGGCCTATTACAAAGATTACTCTATGCTGAATCATTACTGTAACATCAATCATATATTGGCTTTCTGAAAACCAAATGCCAAGACTCTTTCTGTGAGCATATGAGTAAGAGAATGGTGGTCAAATTTAATATTTAAAGGAAGTTGAGTTGAAGACCTTCAATGACTGCCAAGGAATATGTGAAGTCACCCATACTAGGAGAAGAAAATGTTTACCTTCCTTTTGATTTTGCCTCATGAGAACTTAATGTCAAATGATATTTCCTTGCCATCCTAAAATTCTTGATTTACTCAAAGCTGCCATTTATACAAAAAAAAAATAATAATAGTATATTATGAAGGAAGTAAAGTGTCTTGAGAAATGGGGTTCTTTTTCTTATTTTTGGAACAAAGATTTCATAAAGGACAGCAATAACCTTGGATTTACGCCAGGCTCTTGTGCTCTAAAAACCTAAGGGTTACCTATTCTTTCATTCAAGTTTAGAAATTTCAAGGAATCTGAAAGCAGAACAGTGAGAACTTATGATTTTCTTTACCATTAGAAGTCCTTGATTTGTGAAGTGTGTTCATCTTTCAGTTTCAAAACATCCAACTAAGGCTACTTCTACCGTTGTAGTAAAGCGCCACCACAAAGCCAGGCCCTTTTAGATAGTAGATTATCTCATTATTTCATTATCTTCAGATATAATCAATTTAACACCAGTTACACTTTATAAAAGTCAAATGTCTTTTTAAAATTATTAAATTATTAGTTGGACAGGGTAAAAAGTCGATCATTCCAGATGATTAGTGAGTGAAATATAAAAACTTCTGTGGTCCACTTAAACTGCAATCAAATTTATTTCTAAATTGTAGTGATAATAGTTTTTAAGTTTTGCAAATTCTTCCAGGAAATTTCTATATATTTGTAAGCATATTTCAAAGAGAAACTTTAATTTGAAGCTCAAGTGGTAACTGAATCAAAAATTAAACTTAAATCTTATAACCATTATCCCAACTGAACCTCAACCGTAATGCTAAACCTAACCCTAATGCTCAAACTAACCCATCATCTCAGTGTCATGTAAAAAACCCAAGAGAAAACTACTTTTTTCAGAGGCTTTTCTATTGTCTTCCCTTCTTCTCCACTTCTCATTTCTCGTTAATGAAATGCTAATGAAAACATAACTAAAGGAAAAGAAATTATAACCAACTCTAAAGAAATAAGACTGGTTCAAAATAACTCAATATAAGCCCTATTTTTTTTTTTCTTACAGAAAGAGGATTTATTTATTCAGTCAACAAATATTTATTTATTGCTTCTTAAGTTTCAGGCATTGTTCTAGGTGAGTGGGAATATAGCAGTGAACAAAATCAGCAAAGTCTGTCCTTCTGTAGCTCATGCTCTCTATTGAGCAACAGAGACTTATACTATAATATCAGATGATAAGTACTAGGAGAAAGAAAAAGAGCAACAAAGGGATAGAGAGTAAAGTGGAGTGCAGCTTTATATAATGCAAACAGGGAATGTCTCTCTGAAGGGGCAATATTCTAGCAGAGATTTGTATGAAGTGAGGGTGTAAAAATGTGGCCTTCAAGGGAAGGACATTCAAGGCAGAAAGACCATCTGGTGGGAGGGCCCTGAGGTGGGGTGATGCTTGATGGGTTAGAGGTCACCAAAGTGGCTAGAACAGAGTGAAATGAGTCAGAGGAGTAGGAGACGAGTCAGAGAGGTAGTGAGGCTCTAAAGCATGTGGGGCATTGTAGACAGTGGCAAGGACTTTGGAATTCATTAAAACTATGATGGGAAGCCCTTAGAGTTTTATGGGAAGTGACATGATGTAACTTGTAACCTGGCTTCTTTGTGGAGAATCTATATTAGGTGGCAATGGTGGTAGCATGGCTGCCAATTAGGAGCCATTGCAAGACATCAGGAAGAGAAATGAGTTTGGTTGGGGAATCCAAAGAGCTGTTTGGGGCATATTAAGTGTAAGAAGATTATTATATATTCAAATACATTTAGACATGCACATTTAGGCTTGAAGGAGCAGCAGTCCCACCCCTTCCAAGCCCTTGCACACTGGCCATGCTCTCTCCAAACACTAGGGTGAAGGCTCCATCTTCTCCAACCATCAGGATAGTGGCCAGGCTCTCTGCAAATGCTGGGGCAGAGGCTCCACCCTCTCAGAGCATTGGGATAGTGGTTAAACCCTCTGCAATCCTCAGGGAACAGTTTTTCTGTAACCTCTTCATTCTGGGTTTCAGTGTTCTCTTCTCTAAAAGGAGTGCAAGACTACAGAAGCACTGAGGTCCTTTAAACTCTGGCATCCCATACTTATAGGGTGAACATACACAGGAGATACAATGAGAAAACCATTCATGGCTCTAAATAGCTTATATAACCTGATTGATTTTATAAGGCATATACAACCCACATGAACAGCCAGTTTCAGCATGGGGACACATTCCAAGAAAATGTCAGTCCAATTCTAGAGCCTTCAAGAGACTCTTACTTCTCTAGAAGAAGGTAAGTCCTCTGGAGTTCTAGGGAATACAAATTACCATCTGATTACATCTTTTTCTGAGAAAGTCTTGATAGAGCTATTATAACATTTCTTTTAAATTTGAGAAGTAGAATATAAACAGTTTCTTGTGGCGAGTAGGACTAGCTGTCTTGTAGCAAGCCCTTCCTCTTCTTCTATCTCTTCTGTGGAGTTGGGGTAGTTGTAATTGTAGAGGGGACCAACATGAAAACATCAAGATTTAAAGTGAGGTGGGTAAAGAGTAGAAACTCCAGCCTTAGGTCACTGTCACATGTTTTTCTATTAGGACCAGTCCTTACCCACATGCCTCTGATAACCACATACCAAATAGAAGCAGCATCAAGTCAGCACCTTTCCCACTTCAGATCCTCCTAGCAAGGTTCTTCATCTGTGAAGGGAGATACATGGCCCTAAATATCCTGCAGTGCCAAAACCAAAGCAACCACATGAATGTCTCTGACTCCCCAAAATTATCACTGAGTGAGAAGCAGCCATGCTCAGGTCTGTGGAATGCTGAGTATTGTTGCCTCACCTGGCTCTGTGGAATGTCCTGATGCATAACATATTTTATATGCCTTACCTCCATATTACCATCCTTTGGACTCAAGTTCAAGTTCTCTGCTAAAGTCTGATTTCCAGAATAGAATACAATGTTCTGGTTGTGTTCTCAAATGAATAGTAGTATTTATCTTTATTTGTCTTGACTGAACATTTTCCTATAAATGCAGGCCAGGCCTTCATTTGCACACTGGCAGTGCAGTCATACCATTGTCACAGATCACTTTTGTAATTAACAAAAACTCCAGGACTTTTGTCAAATAAGATAGTCCTCCAAGTGTTGCTCAACTTCTTCTTCCACAATTGATCTCTGATCTTAAATTCCCCTTTAGTTACTGCCGCATTCCAGCTTTTCTATACTATCTACCCTTGTTTTGACATTTAAAGTATTAGCCATTTGCCCAAGTTTAGGATGATTAGGTTATCCAATAAGGATTCCTCAGCAGGGACAAGATAATAGGAAGGTTAAATATGCAATGAAAATGTTGCTTTTTGAACTTAAAATGAGAGCAAATGGGAAATAGAGTTAATAGACTAATGAAAGAGCCTTACCCCATGTGGAATAGACTCCCCTAATGACTGCACTGTTGTCTGCTACCTATTCCATGCCTTAGACCAGCTGACCTCAAACTTTAGTGTGCTTTAGAATCACATAAAGGGTTTGTTAAATACAGATTTCTGGGTCTCATCCCATTGGCTGACTCCGTGGGTTCTAACAAGATCCTACGTGAGGTTGATGCTGCTGGAGGGGGACCAATACTTAAGAATCATTGCCTTACACTCACCCTACCCTGTCTAATTACATATTCTTTCCTTACTAAATGCCCTTTAATAAATTACAATTACATTCCAATATTATCTCTAGGAGAATAAATCTAGGTTACTTTAATTGGAGCTCTGGAGCTTCCCAAATATTTCAACTAAAGTTGATAGCATCACTTGGTTTAATTAAGAAATAAAATTGTATTTCCAAATTCTTGGGGGACTGCTCATTTCTGCCCCACTGCACTGCTTAATTGCCTGCTTGCATAGAGGTCACTGGAAGCATTGATAATAGCATCCAATCAAAGACATTATCTCGTGCCGAAAAAATCTAGAGAATCTCTAGATTGACATCTTTCCCCTCTAATTTAGCATTATTTTCAGCCAGCTTCAAATAACCATTTTACCAAATAGCTCTCATGTTTTAATAAGGATTTAATGAAATTCTGCTGAACATTTAGTTGAAATGTAGACACATTCAGGTATAGTTTCTTAAAATGGGATCTCTCTTGCTATATATGCATAGGAAACAAAAAGAGAAACAAATCTAGTCTACCACAATTTCTAAAAATATGTGGTTATTTTTCACTCTATTTATCTATGAAACCATGGTTCAAGAATATTAAATTGAATTGGAGGAATTTCCCACAGATTAATATCAAGCTTTCAAGGTTTTCTTTTTGACCCGTTCCATTTGTCACATGTTAAGTTTGGCTGACAGTGGTTCCGTGATCACTTCCAACAGTTTTTCAATCTCCCCTAAACATTTAGATGATTTGTTACTGTCTTCTCACAAATTAAATCACTCTTCTCCTCCTTTAGATCACTGTGCTGGGATATATATTTTAAAATTCATCTCCTTGATATAATAATTTTTTGAAAAAGGAATTAGATAGTAACCTGTCTCTCTGCCATCCATATTTCCACTATAATATTTAAATCTTTCTCACTCATCTCCTATTTGTGACACTTTTGGTAGACTGTCACATCTTTTTTTCCACAAGTATCAGCATATTCCAGGATTTAGCATATTGCTTCACTTGCTTCCTAGGAATCTCTTGTAGTATCGTGGCTTTTGATGATTCCCAAATTTTTATCTCCATTCTAGACTGAACACAAGAGTCATATATTCAACTGCTTACTTTACATCTCTATTTTTTTTAACATGCTCCAAACTGAACACCAGATTTTCTTCTCCATGCC
>JAQZBX010035187.1:0-24692 GCA_029593785.1 Cabassous unicinctus
GCTCTCTCCCTGGGGCTCCAGCATCCAAAACTACTCTCTGTGTTCTCCTTTTCCATGTATTTATTCCCTGTCTTTGATTGAGCATCCGTTTATATACTCCACAGCTGTAGGCTAGCTGTAGGTGGGGACTCAAACCAAGTCGCACTAATGACATGGTCAAATAAAAGCCCTAATCTTGATTTAATAAAGTAAAAGTGAAACCTCTGAGTCTAATACAATCTAATATGCCCAGAGGAACAGACCAGTTTACAAACACAATCCAATATCTATTTTTGGAATTCATAAACAATACCAAACTGCCACATCAAGTTTTTCAATGATTTTTTTCTTTATTAAATTTATCTTTTGTGTTTTTTTTTAATTTTATCTTTTCGTGTTTCTTTGTACATTCTTTTTTATTATTATTATTATTATTTTATTTTTTATTGTAGGTAAAAATCAAATTTTTCACAATACATACCAATATTTGTAAAATGATATATAAATACATATGCATATATGTGCATTTGTTTACATAAATGCTATTTGTTATATATATATATATATATTTTTAAAGGTGCTTAGATTACCTAAATATTACTCAGAAATTACAGGGATTCCCATGTTCCCCACCTCCCATACCTCCAACAACATACCACACCACCATCCCTCATCCATGTGGCACAACACCCACAATGGATATACACATCCTGGGGCCTTGCCACCGAGCATAGACCACTGTTCACATCACAGACCGCACTCTCTCCTACACAGTTCTGCATGGTATATGCTGATGGAAAATGGCCTATATCTGTCGCCGCCACGCCACTCAGGACAACCCCCAAGTCCCAAAAAAGCCCCTGTATTTCAACTGCCCCTCCTCTCCCTGCCCCAAAAACATCCAGTGGCCACCGGCTCCACCTCACTGTTGCAATTTCTTCCATTGCTTGAATCACAATATGTCTACAACAGAACACCACCAAGTCCATTCTTTGTACATTCTTAGTCATTATTTAGTTTCTATATTTTACTGCAGTGATATTCTGTATCTGAAGGTTGATGAACCTTATACCATCTATAATTACTTTCATTATGTATATGATTCCACCTTTGATCAATTTGATATTTCATATTTTAAAACCCACATTTTCTGAAAATATGCAACCCAATTTTCTTCACATTTTCATTTGTGCAAAATATTTTTGTCCATTCTTTTACTGAGTTTTTCTGAGCCCTTGAGTTTTATGTGTGTCTATTGTTGACAGTATATAGTTCCATTTTGGTTTTGTACTCAATTTAAAATACGTCACATTAATTAACTTTCTTATTGACAATTTTTACTGTATTAGCATGGTTCGTCTTATTTCTGATATTTTGTTTTACACTTTTAACTTTTTTATTTTCTAGTTACTCCATTTATTTTTTGCTTTCTATTACTTCTCTACTGATGTGAAGGTTATATAGCTTGATTTTACTTTTAGTTTTTTTAAAAAACAATTTAAATCTATATTTTTCTAAACATCAGTGGAATTTTTTGTTCTCTTTTTTATGTAAGGTTAAGAAATACACAATTCAGCTTTTTCTGCTCCCTTTTCCCACATTTTCTTCTTCTTTTTAAAATATAATTTGGGGGTTTTATTCTTATTTTGTAATTGTCATTATTGTTTTTCTTGTACATTCTACACCATCCCTTTTAAGAATGTTAACATTTGCGTTTTCCCTTGTAGTCATATTTACAATATTTATTAAGAATAAATTCTATTTTCAGATGGCTTCAGTATCGTGACCTCCTGATTTGTGGTTCTTCATTTTAAATTGTTTCTCAGTGAACTAGAATAAATCTCTAGGTCATTTGTTTTCCAGATGGAGTAAATGGAAAGAATACTAACTGAAGTGGTATTGTACCCCCTGAAAAAGATATGTTCAAGTCCTAACTGAAGCCGGATTCCTCTAAGTTCTTGTCTATGTTACATCAAAGAATTTAAGAACATGCTGGTTTAGTTAGGCCAGTAGTTTTATTGAGAGAACAGAAATGGAAGAAAATAACAGATTACACATCCCCAGGTGTAAGTGTTAGCTGCTCCTGGCAGAGAGACAGATTTGGCTTGTGTGGTTACCTTTTAAGCTATTAATTTTTTCCCCCTTTGCTAATGTTCGGGGGAGGGGCCCCAGTGGTTTGCTGTTCTGATTGATTACCCCACCTGTCAGTTTCCCAGGGGACTAATGATGTGGCCCCTTGAGGATATTCAGGGGTTTTCCTTGACCCAGAATGAGATCTCGTTCCAAATGGGGTTTGGGATGGGGTGGGGGGAACCTTCCGGCAGCCTCCTTGATGGAGGTCTTTCCCTCAGGGGGTTTCCAGGTGGGATTTCAGGGCCACATGTTTCACAGCCCTGTTTTTCCGCCAGGTCATGGACTTGTCTTCCCATTCCCTGAACTAGCCTGCCTCATAACCTCTGGTACGTGTGAACGTTATTTTCTCTGGTAATAGGGTCTTTGCAGATGTAATCAAGTTCATCACAGATTAAGATAAACCCTAAATCCAACAACTGGTGTCTTTATTTTAAAAAGAAAAGGGAGATTTGGATACGGAGGGGACAGACATGGTGGGAAGAAGGCCATGGGGCCATGGAAGCAGAGTTTGGAATGAGCAGCTCCCAGCCAGGGAATGCCAAGGACTGCTGAGAATCACTGAAAGCTATAAAGAGGCCAGATAGGAATCTTCCCTAGAGCCTTCAGAGGGAGCTCAGCCGCGCTGACACCTTAATTTCACACATCTAGACTCCAGACTGTGTGAGAAGAGATTTCTGTTGTTTTAAGCCACCCAGTCCATGATACTAGGTTACGACAGTCCCAAGAAAATAGTATAGTATCTGAGTCCTTGCATATCTGAGACAACATTTTTACTGGCATCATAAATGAAAAACTACCTGGTA
The DNA here is from genome assembly GCA_029593785.1 of Cabassous unicinctus. Taxonomy (NCBI): domain Eukaryota; kingdom Metazoa; phylum Chordata; class Mammalia; order Cingulata; family Chlamyphoridae; genus Cabassous; species Cabassous unicinctus. Next base: position 2,916 of record JAQZBX010035187.1, read on the forward strand.
TGATGTACAATTGGATGGGGTAGATCACAAAAATTCCCCTACAAACACTTTCAGTATTGCTTCATTTTTTTTTTTTTTTCTGGCGTCTAAAATTTCAAGTCTGAGACCGCTTCGAATTTTTCTCCTTTGCTAGTAATTTTCTTTTTCTCCCTGGATTTTTGCAGGACTCTCAAAATTCCAAACCTACACTAGGACTAGATTTTTATCCATTTTCATTAACTTTGTTTGGTACAGAGTGGGCCGTTTGACATGCTTTCTTCAGTTTAGAACTTCTCTTTGTTTTGCCTGTGCATGCCCTTATCAAGTCAATTCATTCTGCTCACTTTCTCAGAAGCACCAAATTATCTGTGTGTTGGGTCTTCATTGGATGGCCTCCATATCTGTTACCTTGTCTTCATTTAGTTCCATCTCTTTATCCTCTTTCTTAGCTTTAAGATAGTGCCTCACAATCTTGGTTCCCATATCATTACTGCTATTTTCATCAAAAGCCATTTCACTCTTTATAGATCTAATCTTGTCTTAAGTTCTGCTAATTGCATGCTTTGCTTCCCATTTACTGGAAGCCTTTCCTCAGTGCTACCTGATCTTTTTCATTAACATCTGTTGTTTTATCTCTCTTTTTTTAACCCCCATAGAGTCCCTATTTTCTTTCATTTCCTGAAGAACACAAAGCAGATGTTGTCTGAAGTTTACTTTCTTGCTTGCAGTAAACCTTTCAAAAATATTTTCTTCTACTTCTTTAGCTGGTCATAATGATCTTTCCTTATGGTACAGAATCTTTTCCCTAAAATCTCATTTTTTCCATTTCCATTCTCATCCTTAATAAGGGTATTCTATCTTACACCTAATCTTTGTCCACAGATAGTGTAGGTAGAACTTCCTATAGATTCTTCACAATTTATCTAAGTGTGTTGGGAATTCTCCTTTTAGATATTCATCTAAAATGTTAGATAACCTACTTTTGAGTAACTTCTAGCATTCAGAGTCTTAAAGACAGGTGGACATGAGCTAGGCTATGGAATGTTCCAGTGAGGGAGTGAAGTTTCTGCATGCTTTTTCTCTAAGTTTGTTTTAACTTTTGTACCTGTGTATCTAGGTATAATTATCTGTTTGATCTGGCCTCTACTTTAGATAAATAGTGTATTGCAGCTAGTCTTTTTTTTTTTAGTGCTTCTGCCTTTTGAGTCAGTGGGTGGAATTTTCATTGTGCAGGGTCAAGAAAGTACCCACCCACCGGAAGCTGGACCTTCAAGCAAGCATCCTCCTGCTCACAAGCCATTAACTGTAGTAGAGATTGCTTTTCCACTCCCTGTATTGATACCCTTGAATGCTCTGTGTCTATGAAGTTAAAATTGGTTTAAAATCATGTGGTCTTTGTTTTCCCATAGCACCCCTCTTCTTTATCTCTGGACCCTCAAACATAGAAGTGTTTGTGTTCTTCTTCCAGAACTTTCTTTATTTACTTTCCAGAATACTTTGCCATTTTCTTAGGAAAAAGGGACTTATGAGCTGACTCTTTATGACGTCCTTCAACATACTATCAGGCACTCTATATTTAGCAGAAACTTCTCAGGAATCCTGGCATGTTACTGGCAGCATTCCCTGGTTTCAACACTGATGCAAGTTTCTTTCCCTCAATTTTTGTTTTTAGTCATTACAGGAAGTTTTCATGAGGGGAGTTTGCATGCTTGCTCTTATATTGATTTTTGTTTCCTGAAATTCACAAGCCTTTTTGAGGTACCTATTATGCATCAGTCATAGTTTTAGAAAATCAAAGCACATAACGGATAGTCCCTGTCCTCAAGCAACTTATTTTTTTTTTATATAGCAGTGTAAGATCTGAATCACCCAGCCTACTCATGCTTGGTACCTCCTCAATTTCTGTGTATAAACTTAGCCATCCTTGTTGTCAGGAATCAATCAGAAAGACGTGTGAACAGAGCAAGGTTTCCAGAATCAAATAGAACAGAACTAGACCACCCCCCCTCCCCCGTTCTTTTGAAAAGAATTAAAGTAACATAAAGGGCAAGGAATTTCCTTGCTAGTGGTGTTCACTGTGTCACAGAGTCAGAACTAGGAAACAAACCAAAATAGGGAATTTGCATGAGAAAGAAGTTGTGGGATGGTGGGGGGTGGGGCGAGGGAGGACACACAATAACAGTAAAGACACACAGGTCCTGTGAGGTTTGAATTCTCTGATCTTAACACTGAGAACTTCCCAGAAAGCTCCAGAAAGCTTATGATTGTGTTAAGGGGTCCAATCGTGGGGTTTTAGTTCAACTGTTTTAAACTAAAAAATGACAAATGATTTTTCTTATGAAAATCAATAGTGTTACAGAACAGTGGGGGAGGGTGTTGTGTTTCAGGGGAAAGTTTTAAGAGTTCTGTCTGTCACCACAAATGCAGAACATTAGGTTTGTTTTTGTTTTTGTTTTGGAATGTTTTTTGTCTTAAAGGCCCAGGAGGACTTAAAGCAAAGAATGAAATTAGATAAGCACCTCAAGCACTTTCAGTTTATCACTGTCTGAAAAGTAAAAATGTTATTCTGTGGAGATCAGAGAGTTCTCTTTGTAAATATGAAAAACAAATTCTTTCACTTGCTTTTAATCATTACTGTTATTTGTTAAGTATGGAAGAAATACAGCCCAAGCAAAGACAAAACCAGTCATTACTTTGGAAGGTCTACATCCTCATACAAATTAAATTGTTTCAACATATCAGTTAGACTGAATTGAGGAAAGAGAAAGCAGAAGAAGAAATCATTCTCAGAGGTATCAAGTCCTTGAGCACATATTTTTATCTTTTTTGTTTCTTCTCTCAATTGCTAAAGAAAGAAGGTTTTGGTTGTTATCATTTTACTGTTTTCATTTGGGTTTGTTTTTTTGTTTGTTTTTTAATTTTTTCAAACTTTGTAATTTTTGATTGGATTCCAGACATTGTGAATTTTACCTTTTAGGTGCTGGATACTTTTGTATCCTTATAAATATTCTTGAGCTTTGTTCTGGGATACAATTACATTACTTGGAAAAAGTTTGATCCTTTTGGGTATTGTTTTATTATTTGCTGCTGAGGCAAGACTCTTCTGTTTCAGTCTGGCTGGTGGGAACAGGTACAATCCCTGGCTCTATGGGAGTACTAGGGACTGTTACTTCTAATTCCCCAGCCTCAGATACATGTACTGATCAGTCTCTGTTGTTTACTCAAGGTGGACCCTCTGAAGATCTCTGGAGTTCCCCCTCTGTGCAGCTCTCTCTTCTCCTATACCCTGGCCACCTGGTTCTCTCCTGGCTCTCAGCTCAGTCTCCTCAAATCAGGGAGTCTGCCTGGGTTTCCCCTTCTTGCACAAGAGAATGGAAATTCTCTCAAGTTGCTTACCATCTCTCAGGGATCACATTCATTGCCTGATGTCCAATATCTAGAAAACCTTTGTTTCATGTACTTTGGGCTGAGATTTTAGTTGTTTCAAACAGGACAGTAAATCCAGTCCCTGTTTTTTCCCTTCAATCTTGACCAATAATGGTGGCCTCTCATGAAATGTTTTTGAAATCACAATATGTGTACCCCACAGTAATAAACATAGTTACCCTCTCTTCAGTGCCATCTGATGGAAGGACAGAGGCCCATCAATTCCTTGTTATTTGCATAACAAAGAGTCCAGCTGTTCAAAAGGGGACTTTTCTTTCTTAAGGGCTCCAGGGTCAGGGGCTGACTTAATTTGGAGGACACTTGAGCCAGCTCTTTATAATGAGCGCCAATGTGTACTTCATTCCCTTAGTTTTACAAATGGAACCTATACAAATGTCAGGTGTAGAGAAGGGCTGTTGCATTCCTTCTTTTCTTTAAGAATCACCACCTATCTCACATCTGCTAAGGAAAATCAAGGTTATGGACACACTCATGCTAGAGACCAGAAAAAGGGCCTGGTATACTCCTGACAGACAGCATTGAAATGAAATCTCTCCCCATCCCCCAAGAAGATGAAATTCAGAAGGAAAGAATCACAGAATTGCCTGGTCTATACATCACTCCTCCCCTGCAACCAACCGAAAGTCTCTCCTTTCAAAGCTAAGATCATGGTAGATTGGAATTTACTTCTGCTAAGGTAGGTGGTTTCCCATATGCCCCATATCCCAAATGAACACAGTCACTACCCCTTTCACCAAGGATAGTCAACATCTGGGCAAGCCAGCACTGGTGGGGTAACAGGCGCCTGTGTGCTAGAACTTGTGTGTGTTGCGGGAGGGCAGGGAGAGATGGGGAAGGAATAAGTTGATAGAAAGCACAATGCAGAAAACTTTAGGGAAGCAGTAGAATAATACATAGAAAGGGCAACCTGTGTGACAGGCACTGTGCTTGTACCATTTCTAATTCTTACAACATTTAAACACAGTTATTATTTTCTCCATTTACAGACAAGGAAACTGAGGTTCAGAGTTAAATGACTTGCTCCAAATAATACAGTAAGTGAATAAATAATTACTCAAACTGAGGTCTGTTTCGATTCCAAAATTTATGCCTAATACATCAACTCCCTCTCTTAAGCAAAAGATTTGCCAGCTGATGGGATAAAAATTAACCAAGTTTCAAAAATGCCATCAGACAAAACCCCTGCACCCTTTCCTACAGCCACCATTACCAAGTGGTCACACCCCAGTTTCACACACTTCTTAGTCTTCTTCAACAGTCATTTAAAAACCTTCTTAATTCTTTGGCTCTAAATTAGAAGGGATGGTGGGTTGGAGGTGGGGTAAGGAGGCCAGAGGCAAAGAAAGGACAGTACCAAAAAGCAAAGTCCTCCAACTCTGCACCTTATAGAGAGTTAGTTTCTTGTTACTTGTCCATTGTGTTAAAATGCCAATCTGCTCCCTCATTTCCTTCTCATTATCTCTCTACTAAACATCTGACAGTACTACTGTTATCACTTAAATTGTAAACTTTATGGAATTTCCATCCGTTGTAGAAAATTCCCTCCTTTCTCTGCTGCAAATTAGTAAAAGAGCCAAAGCTCAGTCTTCATTTTCTAACTTATAAATCTCAAAGAAGCCAAATCTGAAGTATTTAAACTCAGAATTGCTTCTTTATGGACCTTCTGACATGAAATCAAGATAAACTAAACATCGTGTTGTTGCTAGAGATAAAATACTATGAAAGCTCTGAAAATGCTAATGTGCTGAACGATCCTAGGCTTCAATAGGGTTGTTAATGAGCAAGGGAAAAAGAGCAAGAACTAAGAGGACAATAGGCGAAATATGCTTCTAGGAATGAAGTAAACAAAGCTTCTGCATTAAAACAGACAAAATTTGTTATCTCTAATAGCAACTTTTAAATTCTCAACTTGTCTTTGCTTTCCCTGGTACCTCTTATTTTAGCCACACTCCCTGTCCTTTACCCACAGCAATTTGCAAGCGTGTAAAAGCACACACACAGACACACAAAGGCAAATTGGCTTGTCTGTTGCTGGTTTGTTTTGTTTTGTTTCCTAGAGAAAAGTGTCAGACAAAACAAAGAGTCAGGTTTGAATGTGATGTGTTAAGACGTCATTCTAGTACCCAGGCCATCCTTCAAACATTACATCAACAGCTTCCCTCAGCATTTTTCTGACCCATGAGGCACCTTGATCTCCCTAGAGATTTGGAGATGATGGTTCTGTCACATGATAAATGAACGCTGTGACAGAATGTGAGATTTGGTGTGTTTAGAGGGCAAGGATAAATCCTAGCCGGTCACTGACACCATTGGTCACGCTAGGCCACACAACAAAAACAGGCTTGCATTTCATTGAACGTTCACCTTTTTTAATCAGAACATGAAATACTGTCCTCTTTCATATATTGCAGAATGAGGCTAATTCCACTGAATGTTAATATTCTATTGATTGCAGGTGAATTGGTTATTTCCAACTCCTGCTTCAATCATCTTCCTTGAGGAGATTTTGGCGTCTAGACTGACACTTCAAGCTTGCCTCCCAGTGTTTTATTTGTTTCTTAAATAGCTAAGATGACCCAGCCCTGTGACTGTTCATTCGTAAAAAATGCCTTTCCAAGGAAGCAAAACTTTGTCTTTGGAGTAGAGGCATCCATCTCTTTAAACTAGCTTACTGTATTCAATATTGAGTTTGACTGTTTTTTACTGGTACCAATATGATGCACACAAGAAGTTGAAAGCAGTTATGAGATGTTGAATAACATGAGGATGTCAATTAGTTGCCTAAAAGGATGAGAGATTCATTAACTTGGGCATTGCTGTTTTTACTGGAGGATTTTCATGGTGTCAAAATACAGGCAGTTTATTTTCCACATGTCCTCATTCAACAGATGTTTATTGAGCATCTGCTATGTGCCAGGTGCTAGGCTAGGAAAGCAACGAGCATGTCAAACTTCCTGCCTTCATGAAGTTTTAGTGTGGGAGACAGTTACAACTATCCATGTACTATAATGTCAGGTAGTCATAATGGTTATGAAGAAAATTAAACACGTTCAAGGCATATAAAGTGACAGGGTAGGAGCAGGTTCTCTTTATATGTGATGATCAAAGGAAGCCTCCGTGCAGATGTGACATTTGAGTGGAGACTTGAAATATGTGAAAAAGAAGCTTGGTGACAACAGTGTTTTGGGCAGAAGGAAGAGCAAGGCAAAGATGTGGAGATGCAAATGAGCTTTTCATCACACTAGTGTGTGGCTGGTACCAAATGAGGAAAAGGGTAAGGAAAATGGGAATGGGATAAAGAGCTAGGCAGGGGCCAGGTAATGTTGGCCCTGGGACACATGGTAAAACATCCATATAAAGATATTGAGGAGTATCAAGCCTGGCATATGCTTTCAGAAGATTGCTATGGTTGTGCCATGGAAAATAGACCTTGGAGTAGCAAGAGTAGAAGCAGGGACCAATTAGGGGGTCATATCAGGCATAGGGTGTGAGTTAGGGGTGGTGAGGGGAAGGCTAAGAAGCAAGCTCAGAAGAGAACAGCATGAGGGGTACTTAAAACCATTGAACTGCAGGAGGCACCAGAGAGAAAGCTTGTGCAGGGAAAGAAAAGAGTACCCCAAAATCTAGATGTCCAGAAAAGGCAAAGCCATAGAAGGAAACCTAAGGAGTAAAAGGGAACCACGTAAGTGTGTACTGTTGTAGAAGTCATGTGAGAAAAGCGTTAGAAGAAGCAGAGTTGTCACCTGCAGAAAATGCTACTGAGAGCATGTGTAAATGAAGACTGAGAAGTGACTGTTGGATCTGAGTGTGTAAGTCAATTGAGACTAAAATAAATTTTCTGAAAACTATTTTGCATTTTGGGCAACTTGCAGGAAAGTCAATTTTCTGCATTTAACAAATTACCAATTAGAATTTTAACAGGAATGTTTAAGGGCTTTAACAAGAAACTTTTAAATGACTTTATCAAAAACGTTCAATTTTGATTTCTGATGATGAAATGTTTAGAAAAGTATATTTCATCAGCAACAATAAAATTTCAGCATTTCATATATGTTGTTTTGGTTATAATGGTTTTAATATAGGATTATTTGGGCCAATTCTTGTTCCTTTCAGAGGGTGTTGAATATAAATTTAAAATTTTACTTAAAATACTGATTCAAATATTGGTATATTTTGAAAATATTCATTCAAACATTCAGGTAGTTCCCATTTTAATTTTAATTTCAAATTATATTTTGGTTAAATTTTAATTTCACATTAAACTTAATTTAAGATTAATTAAAAATTCATAATTTTTGGAAATGGCTAATGACTTATTTTAAGAACTTGCAAAAGAACACTAAAAATACTTACAGCTTGAACAAATAGAAAATATAATTCAAAAGCATCTGAAAGAAATTGAAATTAGCCCAAATAATCTGGACAAATGTGAAATGCTTCTAACAAGAGTAATTGTGATATAATTAGTAGATGTTTGCAGAAATATTAAAATGTAAAAGGTAAAATCAAAATTAGCAGTGAGGGGGCGGGGGGTGAGAATCCCCAAAAGGAGTTACTATTCAGAATCAAAAAATCCTAGATTAGTAAGAAAATAATACACGTGTCAAAACAAAAACTTCAGCTATTAAATTTTAGATACCAGTTGCTAAAACTAAAAAAAACTATCGTTGACAAACTACCAGAGAAAACCACAAGAGAATATTAAAAGGTGAAAAGTTTTGGGGGGGAAAAAATCCAACATATCGACACAAATATTTAAATTAAATTTAAAATTTATTTAAAAGTCTTGAAAAAAAGCATTTTACATTAAATGATGTTAATAAAAAGTTTTAACCTCAAGTTGTAAATTTTCAATTCAAAAGCAATTAGCACAAAAAATGTCCTATATTTTAAACATCAGTGTACATGACAATAGTTGCTACTATTCCTATTTCAAATTCTCAAGTGAAAAACCTCAAAGAGGCCCAGTTCACCTAATCAAGCCAGGACACACAAATTGTAAGTCACTGTCCAGCCAGTGGATTGGCTGCTTGGTGTCAGGGTCCTTCCCTGTCATTTGTGTCTGGAGACAGGTAGGACTGAGAGGAGAGGGACAGCCATTAGGACACAGTGGTCTCTAGAGCTGATGCCAGCATGCAGTCTTTGGATCTGTCATTTACACTCTCTGCATCCTCGTGGAAGTTATTTAATCACTCTTTGCCTCAGCTTCTTCTTCAGTAAGGGTAGATAACTCAGAGTTGTAAGGATTAAGTGAGTGTTTTAGTTTCCTAGGTTGCTCAAGCAAATATTGTGAAATGGGTTGTTTTACACAATGGGAAGTGATTCGTTCACAGTTTTAAAGCCAGGAAAATGTCTAAATGAAGTCATCATCAAGGCACAGCTTTTTCCCTGAAGACTGGCATTCTGGGGCTGGCTGCCAGCAATCCTTGGTCTTTAGATTGTCACATGGCAAGGCACACGGCGACATCTCCTGGTTTCCTACCTTCTCTTCCAGCTTCCGTTTATATTTAGCTTCTGGTTGCTTCTCTGTGGCTTTCTCTCTATCTGCCAGAACTTCATTCTGCTTATGAAGAAGTCCGGTAATAGGATTAAGACACATCCTGATTGAGGTTCACCACACCTTAACTGAAATAGCCTCATCAAAAGGTCCTAGTTACAATGGGTTCAAGCCCACAAAAATGGATTAGGTTAAAGAACATGTTTTTTCTTGGGTACATACAGCTTCACACCACTACAGTGAGATAATGGGTAAAATGTGTTTAGATCAGTATTTGGCACACAGTAAACAATTAATGAAGGCTATTATAAGTTTGAGAAATGACAATTATGGGCTACTTTGAGAGTAAAAATTAAAAATACAAGCATATGGGAAGCAGATGTGGCTCAAGTGATTGAGCTCCCACCTACCATATAGGAGGTCCAGAGTTCGATTCCCAGGGCCTCCTGGTGAAAAGCAAGCTGCCGGCGTGGTGAGCTGGCGCCGACGGAGACCTGGCCCATGCGAAGTGCTAGCCGGCACAGGAGTGCTGGCCCCTCGCAGAGAGCTGGCTCAGCAAAATGATGCAACAAAAAGAGACACAGAAGAGAGACAATGAGAGATCAGCAAAATCAGGGAGCTGAGGTGGCTCAAGAGATTGAGCAGCCCTCACTCCACTCTGGAAGGTGCCAGGATCAGTTCCTGGTGCCGCCTAAAGAAAAGACAAGCAGACACAGAAGGACACACAGAGAGCAGACAGCAAGTGCAAAACAACAAGGGGCGGGGAGAAATAAATAAATAAATAAATCTTTAAAAAATATATATGAGCATAATTCAGAAGAAATCAAGTAGTGATATTGTTTGAACAGGAGAGGAGAGGCCATGGGAAAATTGTTCTGATGGTCCTGGGACATATCTTATCTACTAGATGACAAGGTCCAGGAGCACAGAGCTGGTGTCTTGTTGTGGCTGATATGGTTGCTGCTTTCCTTTAGTTTCTAGCCCAGAGCTGTGGCTATAAGAGGTGTCCCACAGACGGGTTGGTGGAATCGAATTGAATTACTTTTAAAGGTAGATGGGGCGACAACAGGGTTGTAAAGTAAAATAAGAGAAGATCCAAGTGTACTTTATACGTTTTGAGCGAGCATGATTGGGAGAATGTGAGGGAGGAGATGGAAGTAAGAAAATAAGTTAAGTTTTAGACATTTTGAGTTTGAGATACTGGTGGTACATTTAGGTGCAAATGTCTAGCAGATAGTTAGAAATGTGAGATTGAGTTTGGAAGCTATGACAGGGCTATAAATACAAATCTGGGAGTCATCTGCTTACATGTGAGATTTAAAGCTACGGGAGTGGAGGAAATGACTAAGAGAGAGAACCTAGGAAATAGGTGGAAGAAAAGAGCAGGTCAGAGCAAGAATTGGGGAAAGTAAAATGGTCAGAGTTTATGGCGTCAGATTCTGGAAGGAACAAAACAGAATCACATCAAGCTTACTGGTGGAACTGTTAACTTTAGAAACCATCTGAAACACGACTTCTTTGATTAATGACCCATTACATTACTTCAGCCTTCCATAAACAAACATTTCCAAATTTCCAGAAAGCAGCATAGCCTTTAAATATTTTTTGCTTTCATCACCATTTTATGGAACGGTTTGAATAGAAACTTTATAGTATCAGCTATGTTCTCCTTTTCCATTGAAATTCTGAAATCATTTATTTCATGCACTTGACTGGGGCTGAGTGGAAATTGATATTCTTGCAAGGTAATAGTAAAATTTAATATCAAAATAGAGTCCTTTTTTTTCCCTCTCCTTAACAGGTAATTTCTCCTTGGTGAGGGTTATTTTTCTTTGAAATGTGGTTGTTGTTTTTTTAAACTTGATGTTTTCAGTAACTCAATTTGGTCTTGACTGAAACTTTTTTTGGATGTAAGTGACATAATAATAGCTAGCAAATTAATTGGCATGTTCAGACAAGGATGAAAAACTATTTGAGGATAATGTAAATTAGAAGTACAGGAAGGTGGTGCTGAAGAATCCAGAAACACAAGGACAAACTAAATCTTAATTGTTTTTAATTTTCAGACTCTCAGAAATTACTGTTTAAGTAAATCAAGCGGAAGAGTCTGGAGTGAGTAGTTTCTGGTCTTTGCAGAAACCCTTGAAGAAATGTGTAAGAAGCTTATATTAGAATGTCTGCATTACCTGGGGATGGTAGATATTTCACATTAGTCCATTTTTTAATGTGAATACATTTAAAATGGAGACAGTTTTGCTTGGAATTACATCTTGGAAAAAATGAAACTAAAATTATAGAAATATATTTATTGTTTCATATTTAACTACATTTTTATTTTAACTGCAACTGTGCACTGATTCTTATAATTAACAAGTAAATAATCAAGTATTTTGGGGGCATGATTTTTTTCAAACAAGGGATACTGATCAATTAATGTGTATTCTTACAACATGATCATAAAAAGACACGTTACCTAAGAATCAAAAAATCAAGGAATTATTTAATCTCCTCAAGGTCCTCTTAAGCCATTGATGTCCAAATCATATTTTCAAGTCTCCATCATTTTATCACCTTTGCTTCTCTACAATTGTTAACTAATATATCTTTCTCATTTATAACTATCAGTGGCTTTTCATATGCTTATCACTTTAATGGAGTCCATGAAATCTAAACAACCCTTACCAAGATTTGTGATTTCATTTTGCAGTTGATTTGAAGTGCTTAGGAATTTAATTTTCAGCAGTTTACAATAATTGAGGTTCAGCAACAAGCTCTTCTAGTGGGATATTTTCACAATGGGTAGCGATGGGTGCTGGTGTTATGTCCAGGGAGATGCAAGAAAAGGGAATCATTTTATAAGATCTCAGTTTAATAAATGGATGTTTTCATGTAATGAAAACTTTTGCTTCCCTCTGCAGCCATGTAACCACAGGGGCTTGAGTCAGAAATATCAGACTCCATGGGCCCACCAGGCTTTAGTTTTTCTTGGTTGGACCGTTTCTGCCCCTCACCACAGAGAGAGGGCATGGGAGAAGAGGTTACACATTCAGAATGCATATCGAAGTGAAGATTGAAGATTGAAGAGGGATTGTTTCTGTACATTCCAATGTTAAAAATGAGTATATGAGTTGAAAGTAAATCAGCACTTTTCATTGGTAGTAATAATAGCAAACCTTAACTGAGTGATCACTATGGCTAGGTAATATCCCACTTGCTTTAATTCCTTTCTTTGATTTTCTTGTGAGATAAGATGTGTAAGTTATCATGTCCATTGAACAGATGATAAAGGTGAGGCCCAGAAAGTTTTGGAAACTTGCCAAAGGTCACGAAGCTATTAAAAACCAAACAAATAAAAACTAGAAGAGTTCTACAAACAGACCTGGTCCATGTGAGAAAGGTCAGAGAGTTTAGATACAATGGCATACAAAAATCACTGAAAAACAGTAATAGCTCACTTGAGGTAGTTTAGAAATGAAAATACCAGTAAGAGAGATCTTAACCCCAGCAAGTCCCAGCAGAGCACTTTAAATGAATACAGAGCTTACTGCATGAGAAAATGACAGATTTCCAAAAGAAGTGTTTGGAAACGTGACCTCGCCAGTGTGGAGACCTTTTGTCAATAAGCCTGCTTCCAATACATTACATTTTTTTGCATATTTTTTCTTTTATTATTATTTTTTTTTTTTAGAGAGAGACTTTAGGTTACATAACTGTTAAATCGAAAATATAGGGGATGCCTATATACCTCACCCTCTCCGCCTCCCACACTTTTCCCCCATTAACAGCACCTTTCATTAGTGTGGTACATTTGTTACAGTCGATGAACACAATACACTCTTTATGCACTAAACAAGCTATAAGCTTGTGTTTTTCACTCAGATTAGTTTTGTACAGTCACCACCAATGAAGGGAAGAACTCTTGATAATCAGGTGAGAATGCAGATTACCCAGAGATTTCTTAAAACCATAGTGTTGTCATGGAGGGTACAACTAATGACTTAGTCGTGCTGCCTCACTTATCCAGAAAGCACGGCATTTGACATTGTCATTTCCTTCACTACTTGAATGGACAATCAACAGCTGGCAGCCTACATTAGCATTACATACTTTAAACAGCGAAATTTAGAAGCAAATGAAGCCAAAATCAGTAGTGGGAGGGTACAAGTGTTTATTTCCAAATCATGACCGCCAATAAGTCTTACGAGAGTCTGGTATTAGAACATGGTGATAACCAATCATAAACTGGATTTTGACAGATATTTTGAGTGTCAGTAATAATTCTTCAAGAGCCTTCTTCCATAAAAAGCAACACAAATTATTCCCCTTAAAACCCACGATAGTTTGCTTTGAATAAATGGCAACGATAGGCTAAGAATCTCCAACACATTAAATTGTTCTTTGAATATTCTAAAAATCTTAAAGTTTCAGAATTTTTTTTACTAACTCTCCCATACTTATTAGGTCTACTCCATCTTCAGTATAAATCTTAGCCACCCTGAAACCTAAAGCAAACAAACAGAAACCTACCAGGCCTACCAGCCTCCCTGAGTGTCAATGCTATTTGCAAGGATCTTTTCTAGGAGGCTTTCAGATAATCATATAGTTCCCATTCACAGGAGCAAGAGTCTAAAAAGATGGACTGGTTCCAATAAAGGGAATTATGTTGATAATTTGTGCCCTCAGTGCAAATCCTTTCCAAATGTCTTTGAATCTATGTCTCCAGTTTCCTCATCTCTACACTGGAGATAAAGATAGAACCTCTTTCACCAAGTGGTTTTGAGGATTAAATGAGTTAATACAAGTAAGACACTTAGAAGAGTGCCTGGCACCTAAAAAATAAACATGCAATACATGCTATCTATTTTTCATTTCTATTATTATTACCTAATTTTGTATCTGTAAATTTTGAAGGATTCTAAACATCAGTGATTTAGCTATCTGGATACATCAGTATTTAAAAGTTTTTTCATTAAGGCCTACATACTTTCTCTTGAAGCAAAACTTTCAAATACCATATAAGTTTCCCAAAAGTGACTAAAAGTTAATGAGATGGAGATCTGTAAGTCACACATGAAAAATCTCTTTATTACTTTGTGGTTACATTACAGATATATACACATCAGTATAAGAATATAAATGGATATGTCTCCTATATATTCACATATGTATGGATTTAGGATCTATCCATCTATCGTGGTTTTAAAGAGTACCCAAAGTGCTGTGAAAATTAAGGTAAGTGATCAACAATTCAACATATAGGATGCAAAAGGAAGGAATTAATAATATTCTTTCACATAGAACAATGTCTGACTCTCGGTTGGTTCTGAATAAAGAATTTTTTTGTTGAAATAATCTGAAGATAGCAGACTACATACCCTTTCAGAACTGGAACTATGTTCTACTTACTTGATATTTGCAACATCTATCAGAGTTCCTAATACAGCAGGCTCTAGGGAAACTTTCCTTGCATGAACGCATCGATCTATCAATCAAAGCAATGTCATTTTAGACATCATCATCTTGGGTCTTCTTTAGCCTTTCTTCATCCTTAGTCTTATTCTTTCTTTCTTTTTACCTGTGTTTTCTCTTTCTTGGAAATTCCTTCCTTCCTTTCACCTCAGTTTTACCTGCCTTCTCTCTTTCTTTTGTGTGTCATTTCTCCCTTTCACTCTCCCCTTAACTGATTGTGTGGAAAAAATTGACAGGCTTCAGGTTAAAGCTAAAAGATTGAACACATGTTTAATCCTTTCCCTCTCTGATCTTCTCTAAAATGAAAGTATAGATTTTCAAGGACAAAAAGAACAAGAGCGATTACTACATCAACAAAAATTTAGAAGTTAGAAATCAAATGAGTGGTAAATAACTTAACCTGTCTCAAAAACGTGAATCTCTCCCTAACAAATGGAGAAACCCAAAAGCCTGCCAGTGTATACTGAAAATCACAGAGATGTTGTTCAGGACTGTAAGGCACTCGGGTACCTCTGAAAGTAGTAATGAAAGTGGAGCTTATTGGGTGAAAATCTGTTTAAAAGGAAGGTAAGTCCATTGATCTCCTCTCTAATCTCAGAAGAAAAAAAAAAAAAGGAAAGTTCCCTTTCTGTGCATGGTGAATTGAGGATTCTGAGGGATACCAGACACTGTAAGGAGCAGGACTACCAAATGGAAAATTGGTAGAATACGTGAAAATCTAAACACTGAATAGTAAAACCCCCCAACCCCTTCCCCAACTCAGATACCAAAAGAGAGAAAACTGGATTTTTACCTTCCAGGTACAAGTCCTCACAAGGAAATATGATGAGCCAAAGAGAAAAACCTAAAGATAATGAAAGGCAAGTGATTGCCATTAACAAATGGCCTAGAAGAAACCATTCCATTCACATACACATGCACATACACACACACACACACATGATTCATTGATCAGGATTTTAGTCCTCCACTGAATGATGAACCAGGGAACAACAGACATTTAAGTGAAGCCTCTCTCATGACAAACAGAGATCAAATTCATCAGGAAAAAGGAAATTGGAAGAAAAATATACATTGCAGGGAGAAGAAAATAAACCAAAATTCTGTCTCTCAGAGAGATGAGTGAAGATAGTACAACCATGAAAACAGAAAAGGATACTATAAATATGGATCTTTCCAGGATAAAAGATAGCCCTTGGAAGTAAAAATTGTGATAGCAGAAAGGAAAAAATATGAACCTCCAGAGAAAGGTTAGAAAATAAAGTTGCAGAAATCTCTTAGAAAATAGCTCAAAAAGAGCTAGAAAACAAGAAAAGAAAGACAAGCAAGAGAATTAGAGAATTAGCCTAGCAGACACAATACACAAATAATAGGAATTACAAAAAAAGAAAACTGATGAAATATATCAAAGAAATGATTCAGGAAAAATTTTCAGAACTGAAAAAAATGAATTTTTGAAAATCCCACTGAATATCAAGCACAAGAGAAGCGGAAAAAGCCCAAATAAAACCCTTCTTAATGAAATTTCAAAGTAGAGGGGAGAAGATTGTATTCTTTAAAAGTGGTCCTAGTCAAAGAGAAATCAGAGTGACATTGGACTATTCAATGCATCACTGAAAGCTAGTAGACAATGGAACAATGACTTAAATATTTTCATGAAAAATGATTCCCAATTTAATTTTTTCTGCAAAGGCAAACTGGCAGTTAAGTGGGAGGGCTGAGCAAAGAAAAGATCTTAAAACTTCACTCTTATGCATCCTTACTCAAGAAGCTACTTAAGGATGTGCTCGCCATGACAGGGGTATAAACAAAGAAAGAAAACAAAATAGATGCAGAAACCAGGGGCACCAACACAGAAGAGAAACAAAGGATCTCTCCAGGTTGATAGTGAGGGGAAAGCACAGGACCAAACTACGCAACAGACCATAGGAAGATACAGTCCAGATTAGAGCAGAAATTAGGAGGGCTTCAAGGGGGATGTCACTAGGAAAAATTAAATATATAGGACATTTAATATCTTTAAATATATGAAGAGGAGATTTACAATTTTAGCAGAGAGGTTTGGGGTGAATTAGTCATAAATATCTAAAATTTTTGTAAACCAAAAACCAATTATTAAAACTAAGGAAAATATACAAGAAAGGGAATTTAATAATAGTATAGTACATGGACTACTTGTAAAAAAAGTCACAGTCACAATAATATAAAAATTAAATATAGCTCAAACTAAAAATTATATATGGGAGCATGGGAAAAGAATGTGTGTGTGGATTGGAGGAGTAAATAAGAGGATTATACTTTCATCCAACACAGAGGGTATTTAAACAGGAAAAAAAATATCAAGAAATAACACCATGAGCATGTTATTTAGCAATGTGAGTACAGATATCCAAAGAAGCAACTGAAATGGCTGAAAGAGTGGGAAGCAAGAATGGAGGACAAGAGAACCAAAGAACTGTTTTTCATAATTGGCCTTGTAGAACCATTTGATATTATAAATTATGGGTATGTACAGCTTTGATAAAAATAAATTAAATTAAAAAAGAAATCAGGGTTTTTAAAATTATTTTCTTTATTTATAAATTATCTGGCTTCTTATTCATAGTTTAAAACTTAGATGGTTGGAAACAGTTGCATTTTCTTATTGTGTGGCCTTCAGTTTATTTTTTCACCAGGTCATGGGTTCTCATTAGGAAATGGGATGAACCATATCTGTTCAGAAGAGGAAATTCTCTGTGAATTGGCCCCTCCACTCACCATTCTGTCCTTTATACCCATTCTCTACCTACTCATACTCCTATCACAGCAACTCTAATTCATTATAATAATGATTTCTTTCCATGTCAAATTCTTACTAGTAGACTGTGAATTCCTTGAAGATAGTGAGTATAACTTATTAATTTATTTATTTCACGTGCCTAGCCCAGAGCTTGGAAAAAATAGAAAGTACTCAGAGTTGTTAATTTGAGGAAGTGGGACAGAAAAGGGAAGGAGAGAAAGAGAGAGGCATATTATTAAGCAGAAAAGTGAGTCATTTTTTGATGACACATGAAGAGGCTAGTTATAAGTGAGGCTTTGGACACTGGCTATGACTCACAGAAAGAAAAATGATGTGTGGGTTAGTTGGTAAGTTCCATGACTCTAAGATTTGTTCAACATTTCAGTGGATGGTCCAGAGCAGTGATGACATCTTCCTTGGAGGAATGTTTAAAAAGAAAAGAGTTTTGCCCATTTGAAAGGTTTAAAGGGAGTCCTTGCAAGTGAGGAGTGAACAATTTCCTCAGAGGGAAACCCTCATCTCTGAATGGTGATAATCCACATTTTTAAAAAAGTATGGGAAAAAAAACCATGATTATGTTATTAATACCAATTATATACATAAGTTAAGCAAATATTGAATACTTACTACATATGAAATATTATTCTAAGTGCTGAAGATTCTATAGGAAGCAAAGCAGATAGTCCCTATCTTCAAGATGCTCACATTCTAAGTGGATAAGCAAAAAAATAAATGAGTGGATGAATATTTGAAGAAGATAATCTTAGATACTGAATAGTACAAGTGCCAAAATAAAATAGGGTACTGGGGTAGAGAATGCATAATCGTCAGGGCTGGTTTGATTAGAGTGGACAGGAAAGTCCTCTTTGAGTAGGAGACTTTAGTGTTTAGAGCTTTTATATTAGAAGAAAGCAGCAACATGAAGATCCACAAGAAGCATATGCCAACCAAAAGCAAGAGCAAGTGCAAGGGCCATGGAACAGAACAAGCTAGGTGCACACAAAGAGCAAGAAGGCCAAGAAGAACTGAGCATGGTGAATGAAGGAGACCGTGGTACAAGATGCCTTAGAGGGCTGGTCAAGGACCAGATGCTGGAGGGTCTTGTGGTCCAAGGTAAGGAGCTAGAATTACATTTTATGCTGAATGGAAAGCCATTGGAAGATTTGAACAGTGGAGTGACATTATCTGATATAGGCTTCAGAGAGAACACCCTGGCTGTTGTGTGGAAAACCAACTGAAGAAGAGCAAGCTCAAAGACAAGGAAGGAGAATGCTGAGAATAACCCAAGCAAGAGTTGATGGTGACATGGACAAGGATAGATGAGGATAAGTAGTTGAATTCAGAACATATTTTGAACATAGAGCTATGATGGCTTATTGATGGGCAGGATATAAGGTGAACCAGGATATAAGAAATCAAGAATGACCTTTAGCTTTTTACCTGAGTAAGTGGTTGGAGGTGGTGCCATGTATCAAGTTAGAAGTTCACTGAAGGAGGAGCAGATAGCAGGGGCCAGAGGAGAATCAAATGTTTTGGTTTTTAAGTTTCTGAAACCTTACAGACATCCAGCTTGTCAAAACTATCAAAATATTCTTGTGCTGCCTCAGCATTCACCTTATGTTGGCTAAAGCCAATTGCCTCAACACTGACCTTTGGCCCAGTTAATAAACAGAGGTCCCCCCCTGGGGCCTAGACTGCCCAGAGCTCTAACACACCTCTGTGGCCACCACCCATACCAGCCACATGCCTCACCCAGAACCAACAGCTGGTCCCAAATGATAAGCTAGCCATTCCTTTTGCCCTTAGGCCCCCAGGCCCTTTCCGTCTTTGCATATGTTTGTTTTAAATTAACCAATCCTTGACTTTCACAGGAAATCTATTAATCTTCACCCCTAGACCACAAGTCCACAGGACTCCCTTACTCTGCTTGAGTGCTCCCTACCCTCTGGTTGAGCCACTCAAGCTGATAATGGTTCCCATTAACCTCTCATGGCACCCCTTTCTCCCTGGGACCTGTGAGTAACAAGCTACCTTTCCTCACACATTACAATCTTGGTTTCCCAATGTGTTGCACCTGGCTTCCATCCAGACCCAAATTTAAAGTCTGGTTTACCCTAATTTGAAGCACAAGTGAATGTGTCTTATATAGAAAGACAGCTGGATAACTCAGAGCCAGAGATAATGATGTGTGACTTGTCAGTATATAGATGATATGTAAAGTCACAAGACAAATGAGGTCACCTCAGGCTAGAGTGTATATTGAGGAGAAAAGAGAAAGGTGAACACAGTGTTCTAGGGTGCTCTGAAATTTTAAAGTTCGGTATAAGAGGATGAGCTATTAAAAGAGACTGAGAAAGAACAGCCAGTAGGTTAGTAGGAAAACAGGTAATGTGGTGTCATAGAGGACAGGTAGTTAGAAAGTGCTTCAAGAAGGGCATGTTCTACAATGCCAATGATTCTGAGAGATCAGGTTAGATGAGGGCAGTGATTTTTTGGCAAACTGGATAGCTAGTGTCCCTGACAATGTCCTTTCAGGGGAGAGGTGGAAGGAAAAACTTCATTGGGCTAGTTTGTGAAAAATGTAAGTTGAAAGAGTAGAGACAGTAAGAAGAGCCAACTCTTTAGAGAAGTTTGCTGTGAAATAAAGCAGTAGCAGGAGTAAGATGTGGACTCAATAAAAATATTAAGAAAAATATTACTAAGGCATAATTCTATAGGAATGATCCAGCAGAGAAGTAGAAATTGATGACAAAAGAGGAAGAGGGTAACACTGCAGGAACACATCCTTTGAGATGAGAGGGAGTGTGAAGAAGTTGGCCTTAGCAGCAAGAACAAAGACTTCTATTGTAAGGGGTGGGAAGATGTATCAAGGGAAGAGAGGTAGATAGGTTGGGGAAATTGGTTTTAGAGCGATGAAGTAGTTCTCACCTGATTGCATCTATTTTTCTGACATCTGCAGCATTTACAGGCAGTGAAAGGCAATATTTTTCTTGTAAAAGGAGTAAAATTGAGTCATACTGACAGGAAAAAACTAGTTTTTTTAGAATAAGATATATTTGTTGGGGGAAAATTTAATTACTATGCCAAGCTCTGTATCATACCTATAGGAAATATTAAAAGATGTTCTAAATCCATAACGGAGGAAATATATAGTCTGACTATAGAAGAGAAATAAAGCCCAAGCAAACTTTGCAATGCTTCAGAGCTCAAGGCAATAGCCCCCAGCACTCAAATTCAAGTTTCTTCAGGAATGGAATGGACATTTTCAAAGAGTCAACATAAGACAAACCATATGATTCAATGTTTACATGTATTTTCCTTGTTTTTTTAATTCTCATAACAGC
The DNA here is from genome assembly GCA_029593785.1 of Cabassous unicinctus. Taxonomy (NCBI): domain Eukaryota; kingdom Metazoa; phylum Chordata; class Mammalia; order Cingulata; family Chlamyphoridae; genus Cabassous; species Cabassous unicinctus. The sequence goes on from JAQZBX010035187.1 coordinate 23,431, forward strand.
CCTATGAAGAAATTATATCCATATTAAAAATAAGAAAACACATGCTTCAGGAGTTTAACTAGGCCGGAGCCACACAGCATCAAGGAACAGAGCTGGAAATCAAATCTAAGTCTATTTGATTCCAAAGCGCAGTTCTTCCTAGAATGCTATACAAAGACAATTCCACTGCTTCATTAAATACATTAATTAAAGAAATTATCACTTTAGCTAATACTCCAAAGTAAAAATGAGTGCATCAAAATACCAGACAACCAAATGCTAGCCGACCAACAGACTCCAGGATGTGTACCCCCACAGAATCTTTCAACAACTAGCAGAAACTGTCAGAGTCATCTTCCTCAAAACTCTAGAAAACAGTTAAAGGCTTGCAGTAACTGGGGAAAATGACAGATCAAGGAAATACAGTTTTAAAGCCCTTACAGGCTCCTTCCCAACACACTATCAGGCACAGTGGGGAGTCAGCCTGTGCTCTTAGTGTGGAACCCTGGTCCTGTTTCAGAGGGAGCAAAGTAACTCTGAAACACATACTGGGGTTCCTGTATACTGGTGCCAATCTATCAGGTGGAAGCCTGAAAGCCTGAACCAGGAAATTCACCTCTAGCTCATACTCCCCAAATGTACCCTGCAGGCAGAAACAGTTTGTGGACAGCTAAAGCAGAGTAAGAAACAATTAAACCAAGGGAGCTTGGGGAAAAGGATTACCTGCTTTAAGACATACAACAGAGCTCCCAGGAGGGAATGAAAGTCTTTTTCATAAAGAATAGAGGGGACATTTAGATTCCTGCAAATGAGGAATTCCTAAAGCCACAAGTGAGCAAAAGACCAGGAATAGACCAAGACACAGGTTCAGAAAAGACAGAGAGGGTACTGCATTTCTTTTCACCTCAGGATGATCTTCTAAATAGGATTAAACTCTGAAGGAGAGCACATCAGCATAGAGCCACTTTGGGAAAAAAAACTGTAAAAGGTGTTCTTTTGGATTGGATTATTTATTTTTATTAGCTCCTGGAACTCAAGAAAATCTATGTCCTATCACTATCTGGATACAAACTTAAAGAACAGGTAGGTCAGGGACTAAATCCAAGAGACAACACATTAAGATATTAAAATAAACAGTGTGCAACAAAAGATTACAAGACAAACAAAGAAAGAGGAAATAGTCTATCCAAAGGAAAAAGATAAAATTTCAGGACCTATCCACAAAGAAGACCAGACCTCGGACATAGAGGACATAAACTAAAAATAAAAAAAGATGATCTTTG
>JAQZBX010035188.1:6894-24788 GCA_029593785.1 Cabassous unicinctus
AAAAAAAAAAAAAAAAAAAAAAAAGGACTGATCATGATGATGTAATATCCCAAGAGAAAGAGTCACATGAAGACTCATCTCCTAAAGTGAGAATCACATTTTGAAGGTGAATATGTCACAATCTATATTCTGCTTTTTTTTTCCCTTGAGGTTTCACAGTCTCTGTGGCAAGAGACTCACCCATAGAACTGGCTGAGATGGATTACCTGAGCCTCATGGTACAAATCAGGACCCACAATCTGCTCTTCTTGAGCCAAATCCCACCCATCTCCTGCTTTTGTAAATAAAGATTTGAAGGAACACAGCCTTACCACTTGTGTATTTGCTGGCAATGACTATTTTCATGTGGCAATAGCAAAGTTGAGTAGTTGCAACAGACTTTCTGGTTCTCAAAGCCAAAAGTATTTACAATCTGATTCTTTATAGAAAAAGCTTGCTGACCTCTGGTATAGAGGAAAAAACAGTGGGTTAAAAAAAAAAAAAAGAGAGAAAATGGCATATCTGAAGGTTAAGTATTAGCCCTCTGTGTTATCCTCATTTACTTTTCACTGCAATCATTGTAAATCTATATTATTCTCTGTTTACAAGTAAAAATTTTACATTTTAAAGTTATTTCTAAACCTGGAATATTGTTTCCGAAACTAATCAGCCCTCTGAGTTTCAGCACTTCCTTCAAGGTTCTCAATTCAGTCCTAACCCTTTCTGCAAAGCCTTCTTCAATACTCTCAAATGGAACTGACCACTGTTTTCTTGTCCCACTCATGTTTGTTCCTATATTATTGAGTCTTTCACCTATTTATTGATTTACAAGTCCTCGTTTCCCCTAGACTATAAACACCTCCAGATTAAACATGATGCTTTAATCAATTTTGTATCTTATGCTTTGCATTCATGCCTTCCACTCTGCCTTGCACTCTTCTTATAGGTGCTCATGAAAATTTTGTTGAAGTTAGCTACAAAAAGTGGTGTTAAGCAGAAGTCTTAAGTTATGGAATATCTTTCAATAACCTATATCTGTGTGCTTTAGGATAGCCATTTCACTAAATCACCACAGAGATTACTAAAAAGAAGCAATTGTGGCAAATGTGATTCATCTCAAGGCTGAAAAGGCCACTTAAAGTCATCTAATAAAAATCTCTTCTCAATGCAGGGACCAATCATCTCCTTGAGAAATAGCTGTTAATCAGTTTTGAATGATGTGGAAGGTTCCAGCTAGCTGTTTGCAGGTAGAGGCTGGCTGGTCATCAGTTAGGATGTTGGTGAAGAAATACATGCATTATGGTGGGTGAGGGACACTGAATTGGTAACCTCTTAGATGTGTCCCACCCTCAAGAGTATAAAACATATAAACAATTCTCTACTGAGACTACCGTCATGCCCACAAATCAAACGTCCACTTGAAATTGTCAAGTCAACATGCCATTGCTGAAAAGTTCTATTTGTAACTTATAGTAAGCCAAGGGCTCTCGCAGTTTCTTCTGTCCCTTAGCATTTGTTTTGCCCTCTGGGGGAATAAGAAATCAATTAAATCAATTAGAGGTCGTATATGGAGGATATTAAATTGGCTAGTTTAATATCCATTCCCAATCTCATTCTCTACCAACTGCCTCCAATATAGATTCTGTAAAAGATAAATATTTGTATTTCTAGCTTTCCTTGCAGATAAGGGTGGCATGTAATCAAATTCTGTCCAATGAGCTAAAAGCAAAAGTCTGTGGGTGGGGAGGAGCAGAAATTAGGAAAAGCTTCAGTTTCAATGACAGACAGGAGAGACATTATCAGTGTCTTTGAGACCCTACTTTGAAATAGTACATGATGCACAAAGATGGAGAGGCCCTCTTGTGACAAAGCAAGGAAGGCTGAAAGCATTGCAAAGATGCCAACCCTGACATCACAACAGCTTACCTCCAAAGTTCTTAATATGTGAGAAAAATAAACCTCTACTTGGTAAAGTCACTATTAGGTGCATTGCTACTTGCAGCCTATATCATTCCTATCTGATACAGATTGTGTAGAGTGCATAAACCTGGGTTTAAACTGCCACTCTGATATTGTTACTTTAGCTAAGTAATTTTCCCTTTCTAAGGTGCATTACCTTCAACCAAAAAGTATGAACAACAATAACACTCATTGGCTTCTTATGATAACATGCATGAAAGCATTGTGGAAAGTACGTGGCATACAGCAAATGCTCAATAAATAGTATATATTATTGACACTGTTATTATTAATAGTAGTATTTGTGCTATATTCCAAGCCCTGTACATAGTGAAGTAACTAACTCATTCAATGTATATTTTCTTTTTTAATACTACCCCCAAAACCTATTAAGTAGATATAATAACACCTGGGTAATGGATGAGAAAAGTAAAGCTCAGAAATATTAAGTAATTTGCCAAAATTCAGACAGCTTGGAAATGAGAGAATTGGAATTCAATCGTAGATCTCACTCTAAACTCTACACTTTTAATTCTATGCCTATGTTTTTCTTCTATCCCAGATATTCCAGGGGATGTTTATAGATAAACTGGAGAAGGTAAAATTTAGGATATTTGGGGATAAACAAAATTAACTCATATTTCCTTATTGTTGAATCTCTCAGGTTCTTTAATATACTAATATTTGTAGTGAATCACCAAGAAGAGGTCCTAAAAATGAGTGCTTCCCATTTTTATGATATATACAGGAAAGGACAAGTTTGGAAAAACTTCTTGATTGTATTGCCGCCCAGTTCTTCTCCAGGTTGACCAATCTTAGTTCCTTTAACAATTCCTCATGTAATATGGGCATGAGCTCATTATAGGCCCTGTTACTAATATATAAACAGAATCTTCACATTGTTAATAAAGACTAAGGGATGTTGGTGATAGAATATTGATGGATCAGGAAATAGTTTTCAAGGGGGTGGTGAATAAATCAGGATGGATTACGGGCTCCCTTTTTTTTTGGACTTGAACTTCAATGGCTAGATAAAGTTTGGTACGTCCAGGGCTATTTCATCTCATAAAGTACTTCTTGCAATTAGAAGATGGCACGCTTTATTTTACATTTTATTTCTATCCTTTGCAAAGTTCTCCTAATATTCATATTTTATTAGAAAAATAAGCTTCACTGATGAAAAGTATAAGAAATACACAAATCTATGACATCTATGTTGTGAATGATGACCCTTGGTGCTCTTATGCAGTGCACAACTGGCAGTTCCCTGCATGACAGCTCTGACATGGCCCACACTATAAAGACTACTAATGTAGGCATTCTCCATGAGTAGGTGGCATGGCTTTATCTTCATGTACTCTTAGTAGCCTTAATTAACAAAAGGACCTACTATCTAATTGTTATAGAAGAAGGGCTTCCTATCAATTAATATACACCAATGTGGTCACTTTTGGCAGAGATTCCCCAACATTTAATTGGTTGGGAGCCAGTAAGAAGCTATACACAAAGTCTTCTCTTTTATTAAACTAGATAGCCTTCTTGCAATTAGTTTATCACAAAGGTGTACCAGGCAGTTGCTTTATTAAAGTATCTTTAAATTCTGTGAATGCTTTAGTTAAAAAGTTTGGCCAAGATGGATCTTTGATTATTCAGACTTAAAAAAAAAATTAGTTTCAGGCTAATATTACCCAGACCATACTCTTCAACAGCTTTTTTAACCTGAGGAAGTTCATGGATGTTTTTCTGGAGATTTGTGAACCTCTTGAAGCTATATGCAATATGTTTTGTATTTTTTTCTAGGGATGGGCTCCATAACTTTCATCAGAAGTGCAAAGAAGTATTGTCAAAAAATGGGTTAAAAACCATTGTTCTGTGTTATAGAACCTTGAGGCCTTCCTCATCCATATCCATCCACAAGGATTGTGTACCTAGGAGCATTTCTTGAGAACATGCTTCTGACCACAGTTGGTCCTTCAGCCACCTCCATGCAGAGATGGCATGGTCTTCCATTCAGGCCTTTGCCAATATTAAATTCCTTAACACTATTACGAGGCTGGAGAGAATTGAACAAGATGATGCATGTAGAACATTTAACACAGAGCCCAGCACATAGCAATTATTTGAAAAATATTCCCTATTCTTATTACCCCCAGTTTGGCTGGTTCCTAATGAGTACAGCTCTGTTCTTAAGCAGCCACATGAATTACCTCTGCTGCAGATAAAATCTCTCATTCGGTTCCACTTAGTACTTTTCAAAATTTGGTTGAACAAAATGGAATTTAAGGAATTTTTTATGGAGTAATTTGCTCTCCATCTTGCCTTCTATATACCCTAACTGCTATCTCTGATTTAATCTAGGCCATCAGTTAGCAAAATCACTAGATCAAATCATTGTGTTCCCATTCCCATCCAACCCCTTTTTCAATGCAAAGAATTGTTTTTACAGGATCATGCTTTGGCATCATCCTAACTACCTATAGTAAAGGATTTTTAAAGTCCTACAGAATTCATTATTGCATTTATTATAATGATACTTCTGAGGGCACTGAACACTCCATTATGCAGAGCTCTCTTTATGTGGACCAATAGGAAATATTTCTCTCTCTTTTCAGTTCCAGGAAAAATTATGTTTCTCCAGGGGAACAAAAAGTTGCTTGTTTCAAATCTTGCAGGCATTTTAAATAATAACCCTGATCATGTTTTTCTCTTTTCATTGTCTGCTAAACAAATCCAGACTTATGTTTTTATTTACTTCTAGCAACTACAGAGGACCTCCATTGCATGCCTTCTATATACAATGCTATTCTTAACGTCATCTTATTTTTCCAACCATATTATCTCATATTTCTGATTTTCTCCTCTAATTTTATTCTTATTTTACCTTGTTGTACTATTTGCAGCTTTATAAAACAATTTAAAAATCTTTCTTAAATAAGGGGAGTGTGTGTATATATATATATATGCACATACACACATATGTAAATAAATGATTCATGGGACTCACCCACCTTGATAAGTTATTTAATCTCTCTGAATTTCATTTCTTTTACCTATTAAAGCTATTAATGGTGCATACATCATAGGGCTGTAATATATACAATAATGTTTGCTTTATTGACATATTTTACTTGAGGGTCTGTAAAGTAGTGGATAGTCCACAAACGTTTGTTCCTTTGCTGTGCTTCTAAAGACCTTGCAATTTTTATAAATTGGTAGTCATCAGCAAAATTAATTTGTCAGTAATCCTAAGAAAAAGGTGATTCTGATTTTCGGCTTGAGAAGAAGACTTAAAAGGACTTTGCCTCAGCAGATTTGTATTGAAACATTAATTAGAACAGACTGTGACGATGGGGGAGGAGTATAACAGATATACTGTTCTTCATATATAAATGTATATAGTAATTAAAATGTAGTCATAGTTCTCAATAATGACAGCTCTTGTTCTAGAAATTTCTAGAGCTGAAATATCAGGACTGTTCAATTTCAAATTGTCTTATCAAGCAAAATGCTAGAGGCATATAGGGCACATCTTTGTTTCTAGGCCATATTACTACTTTCTATAAACCTTGACTTTGGAAAGGTTTATTGATTCATGGAATCTTTTTAAACAAATGAGGCAATGCAGTCTGAAAAAAGATGGAGGTAGGGGTCCCACTAAACCTAAAAGCAACCTTTTCTTCATGAATTATATTTACAACTTTTTCTATGGCATTAAGGGCATGTGCTTCTCCCCCATTAGTTTAAAAAGCACTGAACTAGAAGCCATAAAACCTTGATTTTAATGACAGCTTTACCACCTTCTAGCTCAGAATCTTGGGAAAGACAGGGAGTTTCCTCGTCTATAAATAGGCGTAACAATGCATACTTTACAAGGTTGTTGTGTAGATGAAATGAGGTAATAACTCTCAAGCTCTTAGCACAATGCATGGCACATAGTACTAATGTGACTCTATATGTAAGAGGGGAAAATGAAAGAAAGGATAAGCAGCATGGTAAAACCAAGTGTTATGGATTGACTTGAAAGATATGTTCAATGCCTAACCCTTAGCACTGTGAATGTGATCTGATTTAGAAATGAAACAGGATCTTTGAAGATGTTATTACTTAAAATGAGGCCAAACTGGTTTAGGGTAGGTACTTCTCCAATGTGACTGCTGTCCGTATAATGAGAGGAAATTTGAACATAGTCATTAGGAGACAGAGAGAAACGATGGCCATGCGGTGGAGGCAGAGATTGAATTTTGTCGTGGACTGTCCAGAAGTCACTGCCAGAAGCCTACAGACTTCAGAGATGTGTGTCCCTCCTGAAGCCTTGATTTCAGACTTCAGTCTCAAAAACTGTGAGACAATAATTGCTGTTGTTTTAAGCCATATAGTTTGTGGTACATTGTTATGGCAACGCCAGAAATCTAAGACACCAAGTGAAATAAAGTAGTTGGTGTAGTGATTTTGTAATTTGTCAACTTGCCTACACTGCACTACAGTTCCCAGAATTCCATTTCCTGTGTATTTCCAGTCAGGGTGAGCCTCAAGAAAAATTACTGTGGAAGATTAGAGGATGCAAGTGCAAGTGAAGCAGCAGCCATTTTGTCACTCACACACATTTGTCACTTATCTGCTAGCCCACCTTATTGGCATAGGCAGCAGTTACGCCAAGGCATAAAGATATATTCAGTGTCTTAAAATAACTTTGTGGTAATGGTATTTCAGATATTCCCTGAAATGCTGAGAAGGGGTAATATGACACCTGGCAACCGTTCATTAAAACAGTTAAATGGAACTTTATGAAGGGGAAGGCAAAGGACTTATAAAAGTAACTGGCATGTGGTAGACACTCAAAAAGTATTCTTATTTTTGTTTTAAAGCTCTAAATCTCAGGTGTGACAAAAGAGGAAACACAGAAGAGTTTAATTCCTTTCTTGTGTATCCTAGATTCTATCCTGTTCCTGATAGTACATTGCTTTTTCTTGTCTCTTCAGAATCTTCAAGCCCTCCTATTTGACTAGACACTTTTCCTGAACATTTGTGATCAAATCTCTATTCCATCTTTTAAAAACAACAAGAAAAAATTCTCTCTCCAGCTATCGCTATGTCTCCTTCCTCCAATTTATAGCCAAACTTCTCAAAAAGGGTTATCTATAGGCTTTCTCTGCCTAGAGGGGCCTGCATCAAATCTTGGTGTGTATTTCCATCTTTCTCTCCCATTTCTCAGCAAGCTCTGTTCTTTCCCCTATTTCCCAAACAAATTCTTTTTACTGGCCTAACTAAAAAACAAAACAACAAAAAATGAAGGGTTATCTATATTCTCTTTCTTCATTCATCACCTCCAAATTGTTTCTCAGTTCACTCCGAACTGGTTTCTACCAGTTGCCTTAAGGCTTTTGATGATCTCCATGTTACCTAAACCCAATGGGCATTTTTAGAATTTATTCAGCAATATGATTTGGATGCCTTAGAGACAGTGATATAATTTCGATACCTCATACTCCAAATATCCTAAAGTGAACTCACGTTTTTACCCTTAAACCTGGTCTTTACCCAGTATTCCCTCTCTCGGTGAACAGCACTGCCATTTACCCAGCTGCACAGTCAGAAATCTGAAAGTCATTATAAACAATTCCTCTCCCTCACCCCAAGTTCTATTTACCTCTGAAATATCCTTTGAATTTATCCATAGCTCTCCATCTCCAATGACATTGCCCCCAGTCTAAGTCATTATGGCTTTCAACTTTTCTGTCCCCTTCCATTCAATCTTCCTCCTCTCTCAATCATTCTTCACACTGTATTCAGGATGTACTTAAGAAAGAATGAAAGGGCAAGGGAAAGAGAAAGGGAAAGGGGAGAAGAAGAAGAGGAGGAGGAGGAAGAGAAGAAGGAAGGAAGGAAAGGAGGAAGAGAGGGAGGGAGAGAGGGAGGGAGGGAGGAAGGGAGGGAAGAAGGGAGAGAGGGAGGGAAAACGTTTCCATTTCTTGGCTCCTACAGTGGTTGCTAGTTAAAATCAAGGGCTTCCCCTCCTATGGGCCACATTCCTTCCCCTCCTGATCATGGGGATCCCTTTTCCTCCAAACCAGTCCTCAAAGAGCAGCAAAACACAACATCTACTTAGAAACTTTCTAGGATCTTCCATTGTTCTTTGAATAAAACCACAAATCTTTCATGTGGCCCTCAGTATCATGAATGATATGTTTCTGCTCTCTCCATTTTCATCTCTCTTCCTGGATCTCTTCTTCATTGAGACCCTGGCTATGCTCCTTTGTGTCTTAGAATGTTTGCAGAGGTTGATTCCTCTGTCTGCAACAGCTTTCTCTCACACCTTTATCCTTCAGTTTACCTAACCAATTTCCACTGATCCTTTAGCTCTCAGATTTAACTTCTGATAAGTCTTTCCACATCTGCCCTGATCATTTAGATACTCCTGTTATAATATCCTCTAGTACTAATCCTACATCACCTTTGCAGCACATAATCATAACCAACGAGTTAAATGCTCCAATAGAACTTTCACGAGAGTGGAAGCTGTGTCCATTTTGTTCCGTCCTATATTTTTAGCATCTAATGCAGTGTGAGTCCTCGAATATATTTTTGAATGAATGAAGGTTTTGATTCAATCATTATTCTAATCACCTAATAAGTTATTTCAGTATGTTTTCCTCTTTAATATTTGAGTAAAATGGCATCAGTCTCTCTCATGACATTGACTAAAATCCATTGTATAAGAACATGCCAAAGTAGAAGTTTTTAATGGCCAATTCCTCACATTAAAGTCAAACAACCAATGCATAAGAGGAATTTAACACATATATGTTAAATAAGTGAATTATAAAGGTGCATTATACTTATTACATATATCTTTTAAACAGTGAAATTGAATTTGTACATCTAAACTCAAATTATGCTTGTTTGCATATTGGTCCCCTTTTCTCACCTTATGTTTAATAAGCTTTAATTCCTTAGCTTGAGACGGAAGTGTACTTTTTTTTTTCTCAAAACATTTTCCTCCTGTCAGAATAACTTTGTTGTCAGGGATGAGAAAAATATTTGTTTATTTAACAAGAAAGGTTTCTTGTTAAAGTGGAATAAACTGTGGAAAACTACTCCTCTACCAATTCCTCAGAAGTATTACCTTTAGAAGAAAAGTAACAGAGAATTAAGCTCCAGCCCTTAGAACCAGCAGCCCCCAGATGGACTATATACTTCCATGCCACCCACCCCTGCAAACCAGAGCCAGCTCCAACAGCCAGCAGCACCCACCATCAGTGGGAAGGATTCTGGGCTCCTGAAGGGCTCCACACCCACTAATTTCAGTGAAGCTTGTGATTATACAATTAGGTTCACTGCATCCACTTGAATCAAATGGAGCTGTACCTTGTTTCCCTTCTTTTAATGAGCATTTCTTGGGCACCTAGTAATAAGTAATAAATACATAATCCTTGCTTTAATTCACAATCCAAAGGGTCAACCAGAAAATAGCATGATGTAAGATGATATAAGGATGAGCTGGCAGTGGAGAAGCTTGTCCTGGGAAGGCTTACTGGAGGTGGCTTGCAGATGACCTGGGATTTGAAGGATAAATAAGTGAGCCATGAGATGAGATGGTAGGAGCAGAGCAAAGCAGGTAAGCGGTTGTGTGGATGCACAGAAAATATCCACTATGATGGTAGATTTAGAGAATCACTATTATAATTGCTACATGGCGAAGGCAGTGGGATAAAGAAACAGAAAAAATAAAAGATCATAAAGGGCCTCTTTCTCAAAGCCACTGAAGTTTTGTCACATAAGAGGATGGATGAGAAGAGTTAGGGTGCTCTGAAAACAAGGAACATGACTTTTGCACAATTTCCCCAGCACCTTGCACAGTGTCCCAAGCTTAGTGTTCAATCAATACTTATTGAATGTTATTTCTGCATGAGGTCAGTTAGAAGCCTGCTGAATTGACATATAACTCAGCCTTGTTGCTCAGTTGTCTACACTTCTAGTGATAGAGTTCACATCGTTTGCAAAGAGAAGGATTATGAGGGCAGGAGGGGAGAGCATGAGACACTGAAACCCTGACAGCGAGGCCAAAATTGGGGAGATGGAGGAGTTTCCAAACAGTGAAGGCAAAGGAATAGGGAAAGAAAAGTGTGAGGGCACCTACGATACATATTTCAGACTAAACAATTTTCCTAGGGACCGTTACTCCTATCCTCCACATGTCCATTTCTAGGAAGATGAAATGTAATTACTGCAAATAAACACAATAAAGACCAGTTTTTTGATGAGCACTACACTAAATGCTTTGATTTACTGCTATTCATTCACAAACAGTTACCAACCACCCACTATATGTGAGGCAGTGTTCTAGAGCCTGCAGGTACAGTTCCTGACATGGGGTTTATATGCCATCAAGAAAACAGACAATAAGCAAGGAAGTAACTCTATAGCACGCTGCCAGGCAAAGAGGCAGCAGAGCATAGTTGCCCAGAGTATGGCATTTGGAATGAAGACTGCCTGGCCCTGAATCCTGACTGGACCACTTACTAGATATGTAGGTTGATAGTAGTTATCTATCACTTAGGGTTCTACTGAGGATTAAGTAAGTAAATGGGTATAAAGATCTTAGAAGACAGCCTAGCACATAGTAAATATTATTAGTAGTAAATTTTATTTCTGTTGTCTTACTATCAATATCATGAACAGTAAATGCAATGGAAAAAGCTGGAAGCAGAGTAAAGGAAAAGAGGAATAGATAATGCCAGGACAGGGGTGGGGGTGCGAGGAGATTATTTAACGAGCTCAGGAAAAGTAACTCTGAGGAGATGGCATTTGGGCAAGAGACTTAAATGAAGTGAGAGAGTGAGGCATGTGACTATGTGGAGGGAAGCATTCCAAGCAGAGAGAAAAGCAAAAACAGAACGTTCAAGGGGCTTTGGCTGGAAACCAGCCTGACTCAGTGTGACTAAGGAACAGTAAGGAAGCCGCTGTGACTAGAAACGGATGAGCAAGGCAGGTGAAAGAAGGGGAGGTGAATGAAGGCGATGTGGTAGGAGGTAAGGTGGGAGCAGTGAATAAGAGCTACTTCATCTGGGGCCTCATGCACCACTAGAAGGATTTTAGATTTTAGACTTTTCCTGAGATTGAGAGAAAGCCACTGAGAGGCTATGAGCAGAGAAGAGGCAGAATCTGGATGTCTTTTTAAAAAGATTGCTCTGGCTACATGTAGAGAATGAACTGTAGGGTATTAAGAGGGTAACAGGTAATTTCAACTGTCTCATTTAATTTGTGCAAGTATGTGAGGTAAACATTATTTTTCCTATTTCGCAGTAAACAGCATAGACTCAGAAACACAATTTAACAAAGGGCACCCAGGTGTTTTGACTCTAAGTCCATGTATGTTTTCCAATCCTCAGGAAAGCCTTCCTGTGCCACCCTGACCAGGTCTGACTGTCCTGTCACACCTTCTCATTGTAGCGTATTTCCCTCCATCATACACAGTTAAATTTTATATAATTTGGGTGAAGACTTGTTTAATGTTCGAATCCCTCAGTAGGAGAGTTAGTTCCAGAAGAGAAGTACCACTGTGTCTTCAGAGTCTACCTAGCACAGAATCTGGCATATAATAGGTGCTCAGGAATTATTTGTTGAATGAATGAGTGACTTGTACTGCTAAAAGTGGAGGGGGCAGGATGGTAGGTATGTGAATAAATATGGTTATATTATGAAGAAATGAGAACATAAATTTAATAAAATAACAAAATGATCCCCTATATTATATTATCTTTTTTTTAAAAATCCAGGCATTATTTTTAAATGATTTTTAATAAAAATTAAAAACTTTCTTAAAATAAATGAAAACTCTGATTAAAATAATTTGTGATTTTGAAAACATCAGAGTATTAAATAAAACACAACAGTTTTTTTCCACAAACTTCTTAATGTGCAGGAGGATTACTTTAATAACTTTCCAAAAATTGACCATGCCGATGAATTAGAACCATGATATATCTGCAGACTTGGAAACAGATAAAGATGAAATAAAAAGAATTATAAGATGAGGAATGAAAATTTAATATCTATGTATAGTGCTTTCCAAAATACCAAAATCTCATTGGTCATTCAGAAGTTACCCAACATCTTATCCATCATTTAAACACACATGCACACACACATATTCTTTCTGGATCATTTCTGCAGATATCTCTTTGCAGTAGCTATGATAAAAGCTGAATATTATTAAATTCAGCCCCCATTGGGACTTGGCATTATTTAAAGCCACTATCAGATGATGCTGAGCTCAGTATCCCGCTCTTACACTCTCTGTCTTTATTAAACATCAAATTCCAGTCTTTTCTGTTTGGAGCTGGGACTGGTAACAAGCTTCTCTTTTCACCGGTATGTAAAACCAATTTCCATGCCTTCATTTTTGTACGTGTGTGCCAGATATTAACTAGATGAAAATTATTCCCAGTTCTCAACTCTCTAGTACCTCTGAAATTAAGCCCTGGGGAAGCTAGTGATAACTCTGAGGTGTGGTAACTTCTCTAAAGGCTGTTTGGAAAAATAACTCTATCTACCCTCCAGGAACAAAGCTGTGGCTTTTATCATACTGCAGCACATTGAATGGCTACTAGGACGCAGTGAAGAGACGGGAGGCAGTGTCAGGAAATGTGCCATTCCAGCTTTGACAAACAGGACATAGTTTCAAAACTGGATGATTTTTGTTTAATACTACGGAACCAAAATCATTAAAATTTACTGCATGTCATCTATACATCAAGCAACCTCGTTTGCTCTTGTTTTCATAGAACCTCATTTAATCCTCACAACAACCTATAAGAGGTGTATTATTATCCACAAAAATCCTGTTTCTACATACATAAAGAAACTGAAAGTCAGATAATTAACGTATTCAAGGTCATACATCTGGAAAGTAGCAGAGCTGGGATTTGAACCCAGGCCATTTCTCTTCAAGACCAATGTTCTTTCCTCTTTTTCAGTTCTATGAGGGAGAGCTTCAGTATATGGGGTTTGCTGGAGAGACGTGGATATGTAAGTATATATGATAACAAGTGGAAGAATTAGAATTTAAACCCAGGACAGTCTGATTCCAAAATTTAAGTTCTTTCCATAACCAAAAAAAAAAGAAAAAAAGAAAAAAAAAATTGTCCCTTTCAATACCAACAGGATACCTCTCCTAGACTGACGATACCTTTTAAAATTCCATTATATTTTTTGAGAATTAAAAAACATTCACCAAATTCATTTGAGGCATAGTTTCAAAAAAACAAGTTTAAAAACAATGGCAAATTTGAAAAATGAATGAATATGTTCTAATCTGCCACGGTAACCCCCTGATTGTGCTGCTTTACTTAGTAAATCTCAATGACACAGATTTAGGGACTGAGTTTTAACAGCCTCTTTCTGTCAGGTGTATTAGATCTTTTAGTCTACCACAGAATCATTGAGAAACTTATTGACTTAAATTTCATTAGTGGTGCTCCGGAGATCTGAAAGAGTTAATACATTTCCAGACACACTTATTGTTATTAACAAAGGATATGCTGCCTGGAAATTATCTAGGCCCTCTGGATTTTTTAAATGAGAAAATATCCATTGTCTTCTGGAGAGTATATGGAACTAAGGAGAAATAAATCCTATCTTGAAGAAATCTCAGGCATGTTTACAAATAACTCTTAAAGAGATGTTAAAAGTAGTTCTTATTGCATTCTATCCTTCTATTCTATTTTTTCCAGCCCTCCCTAACGTTAGATGAAGGAAAATATGCCATCATTTCTTCTGTGGGCTGTTAGGACTTCCTATGACTCCCCACACCAGCCAAGATGATAGATCCTGTTCTGCTTCCTCTTTATTAAACATTTGATTTTCAGTTTGTGCTTTTTTCATCCATCCACTTCTGTTAATGCACATTTTATAGTGAATTTCCTTCTATATTTGATGAGTTAATTCTTAAGACTAAGGAAACAAATCTGGGCTTCCAAAGTCATATTCGAAGAAAATACAGTTAACCTAGAAATACAACCCATTCTAGTTTTTAAATGTATTATCATTTCCCCTGCCACCCAAACACCATTATTGGGGTAGAATGAATGGCACAGGTCAAAAGGAGGAATGGGAATAAATATACTCGTGAATGGAGTTAATATTATATGAAAGGTGAGAAGATGAGGGAGATAATGACTATAAGCCAAATTATCTCAATATTTGCAAAAAGGCCAATTTTCAAGAATAAGGTGGACTGATTTGGGTAGAAGGCTTAAAAACTAAAGGTTTATAGTTATCAATGTTAGAAATGGAAAAGAAAGTTTGCTAAATATGAATAGATTAATAAAGCAGAGTCAAGGGCCAAATTCCTAATTATACTTTTAAGGTTCAACTCAAATGTCCTTTTCTTCCTGTAAATTCTTCCCTCAGTCCTCTAGACAATTAGTAGCTTGTACCTGTGAAAAACTAAACACTGTACAATTAATCCATTATGTATCACAATTCATTTAAAGTAATTGTGACTTCCATTTACACACATGGAGAAGTAACCACAAAAGAAATTGCCCCCTGAAAATAAATACTAGAAAACAAGTCAAATACATAAAATAATTTTCAGACAATTGGCAATAGGTATCAGAGTACTGTGATCCATGGAAAATAAATAAAATGAGATCTACAATGTCCCAGATTACAGCTTGGAAGCAGTTTCTAGGAAAGAGCACAGAAAAATGGAACACAAAGAGAGCCCAGTTGCTTCACCACCTTGAGGAAGCCAAGGCAGGTAGAATTTGTGGGCAGAATGCCAGTAGAAGGACCAACAGAGAAAGGGGGTATAGGATAGAGGAAAAAAGAGGAGAGGAAGAGAGGAGAAGAGTGAAGAGGACAGCAGAAATGAGAGAGAGAGAGTGCGATGGAGATCTGCAAAATAATAATCCTCAATTCTTTGATTAATAATTTGTGCATGCCTAGGGTGAGGCTCTATGAAGCTGAGAAAAGAATCACTGAGAGGAACAGGCTGAACAAATTACCAGAGCTCCCATAGGGCTGAGAATAATTTCTTCCAGCCAGAGTGGAGAGACTTCATATTATATGGGGAATCAAATAGAGGCTTCAGAAGGGTATTGCCTTAGTTGTAGGTTAGATTAACCCTAGAGTTAGGGATGCTCTGGAGTTGCCCTAAAAAAGATTAAAAACAAGCCTCAAAAGGATTAAATTGATTCCAAGTATCTGTGTGCCAGATAAAGTCCAACACTCTAAAGGGAAACACATGGTAAAACTCAACAATCAATTACCAATGACTAGAATCCAATTAAAAAATAAGAAGCATGCAAAGAGGCAGGTAAATATGACCCATCATAAGAAGGATAATCTATTAATAGAAACAAAGCCAGAAATGACAAAAATGACTGAATTAGCAGATAAGAATGTTAAAACAGATAATATAAATATGCTCCATTTACTTAAGCATGTAGAGTAAAACATAAACAGGATGAGGAGCATGAGGGAAAAAATGAAATATATAAAAAAGAGCCAAACGGAATGTAGAAAGATAAAAAATATAATACCTGAAATGAAAAAATACACTTGATGGGAGTAACCACAGATTAAGATGCTGGAACAAAAAACATCAGTTAACTTGAAATATCAATGGAAACTACACAAAGTGAAACAGAGAAAAAAGACTGAATAAAATGAGCAGAGCATCAATGATGTGTTGAATGATTATCAAGCATTCTGAGATATAGATATAGATATATATATACACATATACGTATATGGAGTCACAGAAAGAAGGAGAAAAAAAAAAATAACCTACTTGAAGAAATATTGACCAAGACATTCCCAAATTTGATGATAAACCCACAGATCTAAGAAGTTTAAAAACTCCAAGTAGAATGAACATAAAGAAAACCATATTAAGTCATGGCTTAATCAAATTCCTGAAAACTAAAATAGAGTGAAAAATCTCAAAAGCAGCCAGAAAGCAAAACAAAACAAAACAAAAAAACACTTCCCATACAGAGGAACAAAGAAAAGAATTAAAGCAGACTTCTCAGAAGAAAACAATCTCATAAGTCAAAAGGCATTAAATGAATTGACATCTCTAAATTACATACATATACATACATACATACAAAAACTATTAACCTAGAATTCCATATCCAGAAAAATATCATTAAAAATGATGGTTGAAAAAAAGGCCTTTCAGACAAACAAAAGATAAGAGAATTTCATTGCCAGTAAACTTATGCTAAAATAAAGGTTAGTGGAAGTTTTGTAGGCAAAGGAAAATGATAAAAAGATAGAATTTATATCTACAGAAAGAAATGAAGAGTATCAGAAATAGTAAATATCTGGGTAATTATGAAATTCTTTTTGTTTCATTTTAATATCTTTAAAAGACAGAATATTCAAAGTAAAATAATATACTATATGATTAATATGTACAAGTAAAATGTATAGTACAAAGACAGGAGGGAGGAAATTGAAGCATAGTGTTATAAGTTTCTCATACTATACATGAAGTGGTATGGCATGATATGAAGATAGACTGTGATAAATTGTATCTGGAAAAACCAGAACAAAGAGTTGCAGGTAATAAGCCAAAACTGGCACTAAAATGGAATCAAAGATTCAATCCAAAAGATAACAGGAGAAAGGGAAAAAGGGAGCAAAGAAAAGGGGTAAAAGTAGAAATCAAATAGAAAGATAGTAGATTTAAGCTCTAGCATATCAAAACTACATTAAGTGTAAATAGTCTAAACGTACAGTACAAGGCAGAGATTTATGGGTTGTATTAAAAAAGAGGGATGGCCAATGGGGTAGACAGATAAAGTTTAGCTCTTGCTAGAATAACTGAAAGGGAGTCTAGGGCTGCCTTGGCGACCTGCTTAGGGGTACAGAAGACCAGGACACTGCTTCGCAACTAACAGAAGAGTGGGGGACAGAGAGGAGGAAGCCAGAACAGCAAACTGTGAATTGTTGATCCTCCCGGCCGCGGGGAAGGACTCCCCTCTCCCATCCCTGGGATATCAGGTGAGGGTGGAACTTCTGGCAAATAATATCTAACTAAGAGAAGAACAGACTTCTTCCTCCCTGCCAGCACCTCTGGATATATATGTAGAGCGGGGGAGGGGGTGTGCTCTGTGTCTTCTAGGAGCCAGCTAGAAAGAAAAGGAAGCTGGTGAAAAATCTTGAGTTTCTCCCACCTGTGGCTGAAAGTGGCCCTTATACCCCACCCTCAGGACAAACAGCCTAGGTGGAGCCGCCAGCTTCCTCCTCCAAAAGGAGTGTGGTGGCAACCTCCTTGGGAGGAGGAGGGGTCAGAGAGGTTGGAGAGTGGTCTCTTAGCAGTTATTTTGGCCAGCTGAGCCCCCTTGGGTGTTGGAAGGTACCCTGCTGGGACAGAGATAGGGAAGGGGGATATCCTCAGGCAGGCTGCCATGCTCAGCAGCCTAGATAAAGAAAGGAATTACATCAGAGAGGAGATGGGGATCCCCTCAGGCAAGCTGCTAGGCAGCCTAGGTAAAGAGAGAATTTACATCAGAAAGGAGGCAGAGATAATAGGGAGGGAATAAGGGCTGATAGGTTTCTGAGAAGGCCCACTAACTTAAGAAGGCATATTAGCTCAGTGGAAGATCTCCTACCTAGTATATACAAGGTCCCTGGTTTGATCCCTGGCTCCTTTCTAAGAAGTGATACAAAATTGTCAAGCACCCAGTGAAATTTTATGACAGGGACCATATTGACATTCTCTTTGTATTAGCTTTTATTGGATCCCTTATTTTTTAAAAAGGTTCATTTTTTACTTTCCTTATTTTATTCACTAAAACCTGGCTTAAAACCTGCAGAAGACAGGCTGCAGGGTGATTGATTGTTGACTAGCAACAGCCTGAGAAGATCACTAGGAGTCAAAGAGAAAAGGCTGTGTTTCCATGTTTATCCTGGCTTTTTTATCCCTTTCCTACCTTCTT
>JAQZBX010035189.1:0-24694 GCA_029593785.1 Cabassous unicinctus
CTTTGATAAATCAAGGACTCAGGTTTTAACTTGTAAGTTAACCAATGAAAAAAGATAAAAAAGATATGGCATCCAACTCAATAGAAGAAGCAAACAGAATAATAAAAGAAATATCCAAACATCCAAAATAAGGCAAAAAAAGAGAGAAAAAGGAACATGGGACAGATGAGACAATTAGCAAAGAGGAAGATGGAAGAGTTCGTCTAAATTGATAGGTCTTTTTAAAAGTCCAATTATATGTTGTTCAGAGAAGACTCATCTAAAACATAGGGATATAGAAGATGGAGAATAAAAATAAAATAAAAACCATACCTTGCAAATACTAACAAAATAAAGCTGGCATAGCTTTATTAATATAAGATAAACAGTTCTTTAAGGAAAAAACGTTACTAGAGTTAAAGGTCACATGGTAATATTAGGTTTTCAATTCACCATAAATATATAACATATGCACAAGCATGCATGTAATAATAAGGGTTTAAAAGGTATAAAGCAAAAGTTGACAGAAATATAATGAGAAATAGCAAATTTACAAACATATTGGACAATTTTAACATGATCCTCTTAGCAGTTGATGGAACAAATAGACCAGAAAACTCAGTAAGGATATAGAAGATTTGAATAACATGATTGATTAACTTGATGTAAAGGATATAGTTATAGAACACTGCACCCAACTGCTGCCAGATATCACCCTCTTTGAGCACACATGGACCATTTACAAAAGTTGACCATACATCTCAGAGTCTCAATATATCGAAAGAGTTTAAATCGTTCAGTGCAGAAACCCCAATACAAAAAATATAGCTAGGAAATCCCTATATGTTTGGGAATTAAGAAAGACATACCTAAATAAGCTATTTGTTAAAGAAAAAATATATTGATAATTAGAAAGTATTCTGAATTTACTGATACAAAAAATACTGTGTATCAAAATGTGTGAGGGAGTGGAGGTGGCGTCCTGGGTTCGGCTCCTGGTGCCTCCTAAAGAAACAACGAAGACGAACAGACACAGCAAGTGCAAAACATCGAGGGGGTGGGGAGAAATAAATAAAATAAATCTTTTTAAAAAAATGTGTGGGATTCAGCTAAATTAGTTCTTAGAGGAAATTTTGTTGATTTAAATGCATGTATTAGAGAAGAAGAAAGTTTGAAAATTAATGAACTAAGCATCCTCCTTAAGAAGTTAGAAAAAAATAGGAATAATGAAATAAAGAGACGAAAAGAAATTACGGAGATATAATAAATCCAACAAATTTAACACTTGATAGAAATTAAACTCTGGCAATGGCAAGGCTGATTAAGAAAAAAGAGAAAAGGCAAAGTATACAATATCAGGAAAGAAAAGGGGACATCACTATAGATGTTGTATGCTTTAAGCCATTGAATGTAAACTTTGTATGAAACTGACGAATGTCTACAAAAATACAACTAACAAATCCGAGAAGTAAGGGAAGCAAAAAACCCCCAAGTATTCAATAATTGTTAAATAAATCAAATCAGTAGCTTGAAACCTTTCTGCAAAAAAGAACTTCAGGCTCAGATGTCTTCATTTGAGATCTTTGAAACATTTAAAGCACTGGTTCTCAAAGTGGTTCTCCGACCTGCACCATCAGCAAATGTAAATGATCAGGTCCTCCAGAGACCTACTGAATCAGAAACTCTTGAATGTGGGGCCAATAATCTGTATTTAATAAGCCCTCCAGGTGATTCTGGTGCACAGTAAAGTTTGAGAACCTTTGATTTTAAAATAACTTCTGTTTTCCTCCAACTCTTTGAAAGAAGAGAAAAAGTGGCCATGTTCTCCACTTTTTATGAGATTATAATTATCCTTGAAATTATACTTGGACAAGAACAAGTACAGTAAAGTAATATTATGACCCAATTTCATTCATGAAATACAGATATGCTAAACAATTTTATTGAATAATTTATCATGACCAAGTTGGGTTCATTCCAAGAATGCCAGGATGGTTTAACATTAGAAAATCAATCATTATAATTTGTCATTTTAATATAAGGTGTCAGTTATGAAAATAGAATAAGCGTCTTTTTAAACAGTGTTAGCCCTTTCATTGTTCCTTACTTCCAGTATCCCTCTTCTCTCTTTGGTGTCCTATTACTTCAGATCTTGCAATTTCCTTTCTCAGGAGTGTTTGCATTTCATAAGGTACTTTTGAATAGTGAAAAACCTGTAGGTCATAAAGAAATGAATCTCTAGTGATGGAATTTCAGTCTTTATATCAAGATGTGGATAAAATGGGAAAAAATGAGGTGGGTGTTCAGAAAAGTTAGTGCAATACATATTATTTATTTACCATTATTGTTGTAGTAATACAAAACAGCTGTATGACTTAGAAAGGGAAAAGGACCTCTCCTTACTACACAATATATTACAGACTTGGAAACAGATAAAATCTCTTCGACAGCGGCAAGGGTTTACAAGCTCCCCTATAAAGTTACAGTTTCAGAGGTGAGTGGATGCTCTATTTGCTCTTATAGGTCTCCTGAGGAAATGCCCATAAATAACTGGGAATTCACGGTAACTGGGTGAAAATTCAGAAGCTAGACAACTATTCAAGTTAGTTAACAAAATATTTGTATCTTACAATTTTCAGTTTGTGTTTTGCGTTAGTCGAACTTTGGTGTGTGTTCATCACCCATCAGTTATGTGTAAGGGTGTTTCTTCTATGTGAATATCATTTCATGTTTAAATGGGAAAAATTGTAGCTAAACATTTCATTGTCCCCAGTCTGCAAAAGAAGCACAATTCTATTGCTTTGTCTTGCTTACAGTCATTAAATCATTACTTTTGCATATTGAAAAAAAAACACTTGTGTCTTTTTTCTTTTTCTTTTTTTTAAAAATTCAAACTTTATGAAATAAAATAACAGACAAAAGGCAGCTCAACAAGTTATGGAAGCACCACCCCCAAAAAAGTTCTGTCCAGGCGCTTTTATCTCACCTGATTCCAACAACAAACTCACTTGTTCCTCCAGTGTTCAGAAGGACACAAAGATGAACACAGATTAGTTAAATGATATAGTCAAGGTTTCCTTATTAATGAAACAAAGTGAAAAGATGTTTAATCATATTCATATATCACAAAACCAAACCCCATATTCTTTTTTTACCTTTAGCATTAATATAGTACCTTCTTTGATTTTGCTACAAAAACATTACAATATTGTTAACTATAGTCTGTAAATTAGTTGTATTTTTCCCATATATCACCACATTCTTAACACTTTGTAATAGAACATTCCTGTACTTATATTAACCACGATCCTCATCTTTTGCCAGAATCACTGTTATACATTCCCTATATTATCCTCCAGCTGTCTTGATGACTTGACTTGATGGTAGCACATTATGAGTGTAACAAATACTATTGATTTGTGGATGTGATTGTGGCTGAAAAGAGTAGCCTAGGGAGGTTGATGTTAGTTGGAGGACAGCTGGAAGACTTGTGTTTTGACTATATAAATAATTCTTTCAACTTAAGAAGACAGCCCTATTTAAAAATGGGCAAAAGATTTTTAACAGATTCTTCACTCAAGAAGGTAAATAGATGGCAAGTGAACACATAAAAAGATGCTCAACATTATGTCATGTCAATAGGGAAATGAACAATTAAACAGCAATGAGATACCATTACATACTAAAAAAATTTTTTTAAAAGGAAAGAAAGAGAAGGAAGAGGAAGGAAGGAAGAAAAGACAATAACAAATGCTGACAAGGATGCAGAGCAATAGGAATTCTCATTCATTGCTGGTGGGAATGCAAAATGGTACACCACTTTAGGAACAGTTTTGCACTCTCTTATAAAGTGTGTAGTGACAGTAGCAGAGTAAGGTAGCAGGAGGTTGTGAGTATAGCCTTGTCTTCTTATTCAGGCAACAAATTCTTCTTGTCAGTGTTACTAACACTGCTTTAAGCTTAGAGAAACCGGCTGGGCAAGTAGCTACAGACCTTGTTTCCTGGCTACTGAACCCAAATGACAGCACTAGTACATAACACAGAGAGCCCAGATTCCTCTATATTTTCTTCACCTGTGGTCTCTGTTAGGCACCTGCATACCTAGAGGAGATTCAGATCACTTGCAAATATGCTTTTAAAAAGAGAATGTGAAAGTTATACAAACAGGTAAATCTACAACCTACTTGTTCCAGAATAGAAAGATCACTGCCTCAATAACCAAAAACAACCAACCAAACAAAAACACCAGGGGAGGGGTGTTGGTGGTGGATTCTGAGTATTAAAGCACTGATTCTCAAAGTTGCTGTGCTTTGGAATCACCTGGGGATCCTTAAAAACGACTTCTGAATTAATTGCTTTGGGGTATAGGCTGTACATTAAGATTTTTTAAAAAGCTCCCTAAGTGGATTTTACTATACAACAAAGCTTGAAAGCTATTATATTAAAGAACATAAGTTACATTCATTGAGTTCATTGAATCAGAACAAAATAATAAAATAATATTCCTTGAGTATTTGTTATACTCCAAGCACTGGGCTGAGCACTTCCCATGGATTAGTGCATTTAATCCTCACAACAACCAAACTTTCAGATGAGAAAATTGAGCCATAGAGTACTTAAATAACTTGCCCAAATTCCGTAGTACCATAATGGGGCTGGGTTTTCAACTAGGTAGTCTGTTTTCAAGCCCATACAGGTAACATCCACGCTAAGTTCCCTATATTCCATTTCAGAAGGCAAAAAACATATTTTTAAAAATGGCTTTATTGAGATTTAATTTACATACTATACAGTTCACACATTTAAAGTGTACAGATCAATGGTTTTTAGTATTTACAGAGTTGTGCAACTATCACCACAATTAGAACATTTTAGTCATCACAGAAAGAAACTGTGTGCCCATTAGCTTTTCACACAGCCCCTGACAATTAGTAATTTACTTTTTGTCTCTACTGGTTTGCCTGTTCTGGACATATGTGTGGCCTTTTGTGTCTGGCTTCTTTCACTCAGCATAATGTTTTCAAGATTCATCTGTGTTGTGGCATGTATCAGAATTTCATTCATTTTATTGTCAAATATTCCATTGTATGGATATACCACATTTTATTTAACCAGTCATCAGTTGATGGACAGTTTGGTACCTTTTGGCTATTATGAGTAAGTTGCTATGTACATTTGTGTATAAGTTTTTGGTAGACAATTATTTTCATTTCTCTTAGATATATATCTAGTTGTAGAATTGCTGGGTCGTTTGGTAACTCTGTGCTTAACATTTTAAAGAACTTCCAGGTGGTTTTCCAAAGTGGTTGCACCATTTTACCTTCCCACCATAGCATGCAATATTTTATTTAAGTGATTTCTTTCATAAATGATTGAAATTAAAAAATAAAACAAACTTTGCACTGAAAAGAACCTATAAGGAAAACTCAACTCCCAAACCAATTATTTTCTTAAAGGGTTCCAAATAACTGTTGTTTGTACTCCTAATAAAAGAGGAATAATAGTAGTACTTACTTCATAGGGTTGTGAGAATTAAATGAGTTTATATGTGTAAAGTACTTACAACATTGTCTGGCATGTATTTAGTAAGTACTCTATAAGAGTTAGCTAGTAGTAGTCCTAGTAATAGTAGTAATATATAAACACCAAGCAGTATAAATGTGATTTATTTAGTCTCACCAGAGAAAAGGTTTCTTTATGCTCTTTGAAAGGGGTGTCAACAATAATGGTAAAGTTACTGGATATGAAGACATCTGTAAAAACTGAGGGCAAATTTATGCTTATGAAATTTCTTTTTTTTTTTTATGTTTATCATATCATGTTCTTAGGATATAAAATTATCTGTTGTAAAAGATTGGTTTTTGTGTGTATGTGTGTGCATATGCATGGGTGTGTTTTGGAAAGACCTTTAACAACTCTCAAATACCTCCATTAATTCTGCTTTAAATATTTCATTTATTATTCATTAGGATAAAAATGAATAAATATGATGAACAAAAACAAGAACTGTCAGAAATGTCTCATAGTGAGAAGAAAACTGAAGGAAAAAGACTAAAGAATGGGGAAAAACAGGAGGTATTTATATTGCAAAATAATATCCAACTCATCTTTACTACTTTTAATAATTCATTGTTTGGTAGAACAAGAAATCTTGGTCTTTGTAATAGCTACCCAACAATATGACAAAAGAAATAAAAGTTTAATTTTAAGAATAATTGTCCAAAACTATGTCCATACTTTGTAAAATATGTACTTACTTTTTGGTTTCTAGAGCCTCTCATATTTAGCTTCAGAACTTGAAGAAACAGATGCTGAAGGAATAAAGTCAATTACCTTGATGCCTCAACTTTCTTTCACTGCAGAATTAACAAACTTATGCAGGTGTTCACTGTAAGCATTTTTAAAGAATTATTTCTTCATTATATATTGTCTATTAATTTTATTGTTTTTAATAATGTTAGATTTCTTGATTGTCATATGCCAGACACTCTGTTAGTGTTTTTTAAATACATTTTCACATTTAATTGTCACCAGAGCTCTGTGAAGTTGGTATCAACCGCATCTCACAGTTGAAGGAATTGATGCTTAAGGAGGGTTAAGTTGCCCAGGGTCACACATCTAATACGTGACTGAGATGGGTTATCAGCCAGTTTGGTCTGGCTATAGAGCTTATAAAGTATTCACTGCTAAGCCATTATTAATGATGGCTTTTTTGTTTTGTTGGGGTAGTGTTTTGTTTGTTTGTTTTGGTATAAATATGTTGGATATAAAGTCACCACAGAAAAAATAGTTATAAGGCTGCCCATGCTTGTTTTAGGACCCCTCCGTATCAAGACGGCCCTCTGGACAATTTTCTTTTTTCATAGTACAAGCTTCATTCCTTTCTGGTAGTGACCTCTTCTTTGAGTCATAATGCAAAACCAGGCATCATATATATCCCCATTTCTCCAAATTACTAAGCCTATGGATCACATGTGCCTTAAAGAGGAAATGGCAATGCAGAGAACTGAACTGCACTGAACTAGGTTCAACTTTTTAATCACCTCTATCCCAAGGGACACTTCCTACCAACCCATCTTCAAGTATTATGAATGTGGATTATTTAGCATTGTGTTGGTGGCATTGCTGTCATTATCTGTTTAAAAGATCCAGTTTTATAAGAATTGATTCCCTAGAAAAGAATAATGTCAAGGATAAAGATTAAAAGATTAGAAAAGAAATAAAACAGTTTGTGGGTGAGGAAAAAGGCAAGATTTCCTCAATATAAATATAATCCTGAATTACAAATTTTCAAAATCAGTTCATGAGCTCATTGTTAAAACTACTTTCAGAGGACAATATAAATGGCAAATTTTACTTAGATATTTCTCCAAGAAGAAGATAGGAAGAATAAGTAATTCTTTGTCTCCTAGTGCTCTGAGAGTATTACAGGGAAGATGGGCAGTTGGAGGGCAGGTAGATAGTGGTCCCATAGGACGATTTGGGTAGGGAACTGAAGGAGATTTCACGTTTCACCCTTGGACTTATGACTCTAATCAGTCTTGCACCTTCTGAAGAAGATAGTCAAGCCTTGCACCACAATTATGTCAGTTGCTGTGAAACTGAGAAGATATTCAGTAAATGTAGGTTGAATGAATGGATGATGAAACTCTGGGAGTTTTATGTCTCTCAGTGGGTCATTATTCCCCAATAAGTGGTTTCCATAGAAGCCCAGGGAAGTAACATAGCTTGTCTTTCTGATCATTTGGGTTCAGAGAAAGAATGGTGTATTAGTCAAAGGGGTACTGATGCAAAATACCAGAAATCTGTTGGCTTTTTATAAAGGGTATTTATTTGGGGTAGAAGGTTACAGTTACCAGGCCATAAAACATAAGTTACTTCCCTCACCAAAGTCTGTTACCACGTGTTAGAGCAAGATGGCTGCCAACATCTGTGAGGGTTCAGACTTCTTGGGTTCCTTTCTTCCCAGGGCTTGCTTCTCTCTGGGCTCAGCTGCTGTGCTCTCTCCACAAGGCCAGCTGTAGACTATCAGGCGAATGGCTCGTCTCTCTTCCTGGGGCCTCTGCCATGTCTAATCAAGCCTTCTCTCTGCTCTTCTGTGTGCTTACTTCCCCAGCTCCAGCATTAAAACTCCAACCTCCCTTCTCTGCGGTGCAGTTTCTCCTACTGATGTGGCCCAATCAAAGCCTTAACCATTATTTAATCAAGTAAAAGTAAAACCTCTGAATCCAATACACTCCAATACGCCCAGAAGAACAAAAGACCAGTTTGCAAACATAATCCAATATTTCTTTTTGGAATTCATCAATAGTATCAGACTGCTACAAATGGCTTCCCCACTGTTGTGGTAAAAAGGGGTGCACAGCATAAGGGAATTTACCGAGATTTTTAAGAGGATGCAGCAAGTCTATTATTGCCTTAGAGCCATCTGCTAGAGGTTATTGAAAACCTGGTATGTGTGTATGTGTGTGTGCCTTTTAAAAGTTAGACTATATTTTCAAATTCTTGATTCAAGATCCCCTACTCACCCCTATTCCTAAGTACCTCATTTCTGTCCTCTTATAAGACATCTGGAGGGTAAGTGCTATAATCTCTTTAAGTGATAATTTGGGCAACTAAATGACTGATTTGTAATATCCTGATTTTACTTCTTTTTTATTTTTGAGTAAACATATTTCTTTAAAAACATATGACTGAGTAGGAGAAGCTTTATCCACATACAGGCAAGTGTTCTTTGACATTGTTACTATTTGTTCTCTAAAACAACCTTTTTTTTTTTTTTTTTTAACATACTAAGGTATATTTCAAAAAGAACAATAATTTGTATCTATTTTTCATTTCAAGGGTCATTTAAAGGTTTATTTAATTTTTAGGCATGAACAAAAAAGGAGACTCAAAATTCAGAAGCTTAAATATTATATTAAAATATTGTACAACGACAAACAGGTTTCTTGTACTTCAGTATCCTCCTTGCAGTTTGATTTTAAAGTCATGTTTCAGCAAATTTTCAATATTCAGCTAATATATTGGCCTGAAACAATTTGTTTGGAGGTATGCTATTGTCATTTACTTTTGTATCTTTATGCCATATATAATTTTTTCTAAGTTAGCTACTGTCATATGTGATAAACAATTTCTTTTGTATTAGGAGAAGACTGATTATATGGGTAGGCAAGATATTTATAATGAATATATTTAAATTAATCAGTAGTCTTTTATGCTATAAATACAAAATTATTTAATATGTGGTTGAACCAAGTACTTCTATTTTCTCTGGTTGTTTTGTTTTTTTTTTTAAATTCCTGCTAACCCTGGATATGCAATATTCTGTTCTTTCATGAGTGAGGTGGAAGAGAGTTGTTTAAAGTAAAATGGATAACATAGTTATTGTTATGCTTTCTCCAAATTGTCCCAGCCCTGACTTGCTGGTTTCAGTCTCTTGCTTTATTTCTTTTTTATCTCAAGTTGGAGTTTAGATCCCTTTAAGACTCTGATGAAAAGACATACACACAACAGACTCCCAATCCCTGTCCACTGACCCCACCTTAAGAAGCCCTGCACTAAAGGAAGAAGACAACAGGACAATGGAGAGAAATTATGGACAGTACAGGAGTCTTGATGATTAATATAGGGGTTTAGCTTGAAGCTAAAAAAGCTAGGAGGGAATAAAGATTGGGAGTGATGGGTAGGGGTAGAAGATTATCATTACAATCCTAAATCAAAGTTATTGTTATTTTTATAATGCCTAAAATAAGTTTTTCTGTCCCTCATCAGATGCTTTATTCATTTTATTCATTCATACTATGAAGTTCCTAGCATCCTAGGATGCCCCTCAGTTGAAATTCCCGCTTTAATAATATGCTGAATATACTTTCCTACTATTTTACCTAAGAAAATTGTGACATAATCATTCATCTGGAGTTTAAAATCTGTCCCCCAAAATAAGGTGAATATTTATTTTGAGTCCTTTGTCATCCCATCACTTAGCATACCATCCAAAGAAACTAGAGGCAGGGAGAGAGATTCCTCCACTTAAAATGCCCTGTGTTATTCTTGCCACTTGAAGATGCTACCTATCAGCCACACAGTTCATAGCTGCCATCAGGGGGCAAGACTGTCTCCTGAGAGACCTCACTGGATGAAATTATCTGCTTCACTACATTCACTCTCTAGGATCTGGGCCCCAGCCCTGCAGTCTCAGAAACTGAATTTGACAGTCCATTGAGAATGCCTCTACATACCCTAAGCAAATTCACAAGACTGATAGGTAAAATCAGAATGCCACTTTAACATTTGAATATCTTTATCAGTTCAGTTTCTCTAGTTATTGTTTTAGTTTCCCAGCTGCTACAACAAATACCATACAATGGGTTTAAACAATGGGAATTTATTGACTCATAGTTTTGAAGCTAAGGGAAGTCCAAAATCAAGGCATCAGCAAGGTGATGCTTTCTCCCTGAAGACTTTGTTATTCTGGAGCGATCCTTGGCCCTTGGCTTTTCTGTCACGTAGTAGTGCACATGGTGCTGTCTTCTCCTTTCTCCTCTGGGCTCTTTTGACTTCCAGCTTCTTCTCCTCTAAGTGACTTTTTTTTTTCTCTGTGTCCTCTATAAGGCCTCCAGTAATAGGATTAAGACCTGACCTGATTCGGTTGGCCCACACTTTTAACTGAAGTAACCCTCTCATAAGGTCCTGTTTCCAATGTGGTCACACCCACAAGAATGGATTAAGAACATGTTTTGTGGGAATATATAACTCCAAACCACCACAGTTAGACAGTTTACTGACTTCCAATAAGAAATTTCTTTCACAGACCTGAACACTTCAAGTCCAATGGCTGTAATCCCTACAAACCCTTCCACTTTAGGGATGCTTTTGTTAATGGGACAGTGTGTTGGCTTAAACTCATGCTCACCAGGACATTATTTAGGTGACTAGAAAAAAATATTTGCTTCTCTGACTTTCTATTTTCTACGCTTTTTTGGCTAATTAACTATCCTTTTGATTGGCACATTCTTTTTTATCTTTCAAAGGCAGTATTTTCTCCTTGATTTTCTTGTTCTTAGAGCACATGTCACTGTGCTTCCCTAAGCACTAACAGCACGGTAAATAGATATAGTTACATAAAAATTTTTATTGAAAAAAAATAGGTTTTTAGTTATGGAAGTGAACTTACATGGGATTTTAGCAAAAAGCAGTGCATACAGAATCAGAGGACCTGGAGTTAATACCCAATAGACATCTATCTGTAGGGCAGTCTACCCAGCACCTCCCTTCCCCCTTCTTCTGGGAACTTTTCTTCCCTCCTCCATAGCTTAGTTGTTCAGCCTGTCTTTGGATTCCATGATCCAGTGAATTTCCCTGTCCCCTAAGTCATTTAACCTGGGCTTTTTATCGTTTATAATAAAAATTAATATCGTTTCATGCAAAGCATCCATTTCCTCACTTATGAAATGGGAAGAATAATACCTATTTCCTATAATTTTTTATTACTTTTAAATGAGATAAAATATATGAAAGAACTTTAAAAGTGCTACACAAAAATAAGTTACTAGGACATTGTGTTATACGTACCTATATTCTCAGAACTGTATTTTTAATCCTTGTATTCATTTTCTTTGAAGCTAGTAAAAGGCATTATGCTTTTAAGGACGTATGATTATCTACTTTCCTCATGAACATGTGGCAAAAATACTATTGAGCAATATCTCTTTTACTTTCTAGTATTTCAAAAAGTAAATAAAATGTGTTAATGCCTTTTATAAACATGTTATAGAGGGTCCTTATTTTGTTTTTCTTTTCCTATTTTGTGTTTTTAGTGAGCTATCAACCATTTCTTTTATATTTAGGTTTATGAAATAAGTAAAAGAACAAGCTTACTGGCAAAACTATATTTACCTTTACCTAACATCACAGAGCTGAAAAGCAAAACAGACTTGGAATATGTAGAGTTTAGCTGTGATAAGCTGGTCATGCCTGCACATGGAGAAGTAGGAAGCAGTGAGTTTATTAAAAATGCTTATTCCCCCTTATTTCCTTCATCCATAATGACCCTGGGTCATTTATGTGAGTAACGAATCCTGTAGTTACAGTATTAGGTTAAAAAGGAATTGAATTGTCTTTTCAGACTTTAAACGAGATTGTCTTCAGCTTTGCCTTGAATCAGATCTTTGGAAAATTTGCATTTGTAGTTAGCACCTTTTTCTTGGTCCTCTGAAGCAAGGGCAGTGTGCTCTCTGAAACGTGAGCTCTGCTCCTAAGTGGATAGACTGCGCTCTCTCTCCTTTCGTGGAGCCTAGGAGTTCTCCAGGAGGTATTTGATTAGTCTTTCAACTGTACAGGGAAGAGAGGAAGAAAGGAAGAGACGGAGAGAAGGAGGGGGAAAGGGAGGGAAAAAAGAGATTCTGTTCACTTGTTTTTCCATTGATGTTATTCCTTTTAATGCGATTAAATTTCAGTTAGCATCTCTGTGAGAACACTACCATTCCTCTCCTTATCCCTTGGGTTTCTTCCCTTTCACCTTCCTAAAGGTTTTGTAGCTGCTTATGTCCATTTGGTGGAAAGGAAAGGAGTATGAACGAGTGAGTAATTAGAGGAGAGAGAATAAAATAAGTAGGCAAAAGAGCCTGGAAAGAACAAAGAAAGAGGGAGGAATACAGACTGCTTTGAGTCCAGATAAGGCAAGAAAATAGGATTGTGGAGACCCTAGGAGAAAAGTCTCAGAGTTCAAAAATATTAAGGAGGGGACGGATGTGGCTCAAATGGTTGGGTGTCTGTCTCCCATATGGAGGGACCTGGGTTCGATCCCTGGGACTTCCTGGTAAAAAAAAAAAAAAAGGTTTATTAAAAATATTAAGGAGCACTAGGAACTGGCCAAAGTTTCAAGGAGTGTCCTTAAGCTCTCTGGAGATTGAGAGAGAAAAATGGGGGAAGGGGGAAGATTCAGAAGAATCTAGGGTAAGGGGAATAGGAT
The DNA here is from genome assembly GCA_029593785.1 of Cabassous unicinctus. NCBI lineage: Eukaryota > Metazoa > Chordata > Mammalia > Cingulata > Chlamyphoridae > Cabassous > Cabassous unicinctus. The sequence goes on from JAQZBX010035189.1 coordinate 12,953, forward strand.
TAGCTTGTCTGCCTCTTTTTCTGCTGCCAATGGTCCCTTTCTTGCTGGAAGCCACTTCTAGAAATCTAGAATGATTAAGAAACTTCCTGGTAGAAGAGGAAAATAGCAATCCCTTCTTTACATATCCACTTCCGTTTCTGTAGTGTATTTCAAGCTGTCTGCCTTGAGGTATCTTAGAGGGGGGATGAGGATAGCTCTAGGATGAAGTCAATGCAGAACTTCCTTTATGGTTCTAGGGCACAGTTGTCATACTCAAATAGAAATCAGGAAAAAAATCTACAATGTGCTCAAACTGCACGATTTTCTAAAAAAAACATGTTTTTAATGCCTTTTATAAACAGATGTACCTTTTCTTCTTGAGGGAAATGGAGCTGAAGAACTTTGTCTGTTGACATCAGGAAAACTAAGCTATTCTCTATCCTGGGCCATAGATGAAAATGGTGTTCCTCTGACACCTATGTCACAGTCATTAAGATCTGTCTACTGCAGGTAATAACCTTTTATACTTGAAAAATAATGCCAGTCCTCAGCATAGCAGCACACCAAACCTGTGTCTGTAACAGACAAAAAACAGGCAGCAGTTGGAGTAATTTAATTTATTTAGATGTTGATTTATTTTTTATTTAAATCACTCTTCTAAGGCAATAAGTGTATTTATATGTAAGTGTATTTATATGTCTCTTCAATGCTTAGGATTATAGCCATAGTCAATGAGAGAGGCATTTCTGTTACTTGTAGGCAAAGGCCAAGAGTCTCAAGGATTTTATTTCTGGGACCTTTATATCTCCCAGTCATTTTGGAATAACAAAACATCATTTATGCATTATCAGCCTGCTGGAAGGAAAATCCTAGAAATTTTATATAACACTAGGATTTCCCAGAGGAGTTGAGATTCAGTTTCATGATGATACCCACAAATGGGATTAATAGAAATTAATACAGTAAAATTCTATAAAAATGATAATAAATCCAGTTTATGTTGTGCTATGTTTTAAGAAAATAGTAAATTTAAAGAACCAAATAAATTCCATCATACAAAAATTAATGGATGATGATAAAAAAAAAAAAAAGCCTCTTATGTATTTTTTAAACTTGCTGTAAATAACGTGGATTAAATAGAAAATCAAAACTGAAGTTACAGGCTATTTTAAAGATAATAACAATGAAAACACTGCCTATAAATACCAATGGCATACAGCCAGTGATACTAAGAGGGAAATTCTTAAGTGCTTTAGTTGCTAAATAGGAGTTAGCTAAGTGGGCCAGTCATCCAACCCAGACTAAAAAAATACAGATAAAATTAACCAAAAGAAAGTAGAAAAAAATGAACTGATAAATACGAAAGGAGAGATTAAGGAATTAGAATTTATTTATTCAACATTAATTAACTACTTAAAATGTGCCAGGCACTATTCTGGATGCAGGAGATACAGTATTTAAACATATATAGGTCTCTGCTATTATGGATATTGCATTCTAGTGGGGGAAAAAATCATTCAAAATCTCTCACAATGAACTATTAAGTAATATTAAGTACTATGATAAAAAATAAATAGGATGGTGTGATAGAGATGGCTTAGAGGACTATTTTATATTAGATAGAGAGGCTTTCTATGACAAGGTGACATTTAAATTGGGACCTGTATTTCAAGGAGTCAGTCAAATGGACAAAGAGCTTTCTAAGTAGTGCAAAAGCCTAAGGTAGGGATATATTTAGTGTAGTCAAGGAATAGAAGGAGACAAATGTTGGTTGAACATATTGAGAAGGCAGAGAGTGTTAGGAGATGAGGTCAGAGAGATAGGCAATAGTCAGATTTTTGGGGGGGCCTTGTAGGTCACGTGATGAATTTGGATTTTATTTTAAGTGCAATGCGAAGCTCTTGGAGAATTTTAAGCAAGGGCAATATGATTTGATATAGCATCAGTTAAGAACTGATCAGTTAAGCTCTGGTGTCAGGCTTTCTGAATTCAAATCCCAATTCTACTACATACTAGATATGAGATCTTGGGTAAATTGGGGGACAGTGGTCAAGAGTAGGCCAAGGGAGAGATGGTGGTAGCTTGAATAGTCTCCTAGTACTGAAGATAAAGAGAGGTGGGTATGTTTTGGAGTTAGTGACCAGGACTTGCTGATGGGTTGGAAGTATGCAATGAGAGAAGAGGAGGAATCTGGAAAGTGTCAAATTGAACAATCCCAAAGCAGCAGTGTAGCTTCTAAACTACCTTGCCATACTTCCATATTTAGTGGTAAGGAAACAGCAAGCCCTGATGGATTTAGATAGTTTATTTCTCACAGCACAGCAGGCAGCATGAACTCCATGCTCACGTCATGTCCCATGAGAGGCAGTGTGATGCTGGCCGAGGTGAATGTTATACACATAGGTCTGTATCACAGCCTACAAGCACTGACCTTGGGAAATTTCCAGTCTTATAAGGAGATTGCAAGGAAACCTGCCCAACCTTTGCCCCATAGAGAGACATTATTTTTACTGTCCTGGCCAGAAAACAAATCTATATTCTGACCTGGAGAGAAACACTATCTCTAGCTTCTAGGGATGTTTGCTGTATAAACATTCTGGAAAGATAGTCTGAGATATCTAACAACACCATGAAGAATTGCCTCTCAACAGGATGTCTGTATATTTTGAACTTGAGAAATAGGTGAATAAACTTGGTTCAATAATGTTTTAAGCAAAATGTAATGTTATATTCATTTGCCTGTCCTCATCATTTTACTCTCCTTTGTCCATTGGACAATACTGACCAATATTTTCTTCTGGAAATCTCTCGTGGCTTCAGTGATGCCGTACTTAACTATCTCAGTTACTTTGAAATTCATTAGCTCTTTTGTAAGTTTACATAAAATTGAATGTACCTCTACTCAAGATTGGTACAGATACTACTAGGTTTCAACAGAGAGTGAGTTGAAAGAATGGTTTCAAGTCCAGGGCTTTCTCTAAGGAAATTAATTCTAAGTGAAACTTCACAGTTAGGAGGGCTCTGAGATGAGAGAGAGAAGTTACAGAACGTTTCTCCTCAACATTTGTGGTAGCTGAGGGCTGGCACTGAGGAGTCGTTATAGGAGCCTAGGATGAGTGCTCCAGAAGGTGGGACTGACTTGTGGGGGCCGGAGAATGGAGCCAAAGGAAATATGAAAGACAGTATTCATTTATTCACTTACTCACTCAGTCAGTCAGTCAGTATATACTGGGTGGGAGATACAGGAGCAAACCAAAAGAGGATCTTAGACTCATTTAAACCTCCACGTTAAACATGCCTCTCCAATCTCAACTGTAGAGTTTTAGTTTTACACATTTTTAAAACATAAAACAAATTTTCTTATACTCAGTAGTTAATTAAATTTTCTAAAATGGTTTACTGACTTTTGTGTTCATCCCTATTCTTTTATTTCCCACATCTTCATTCTGAGTTCACTTTTCCTGCTGAAATCCTCCTTCTTTAATTATTCTTTCAGTGAGTGTCTGTGGATAGTAAATTTGGTTAGTCTTTGTATACCTGGAAATATCTTTATTTTGTCCTTATTCTTGAATAATAATGGGTATAAAATATGAGGCTGATAGTTAATTTTCTTTAACACTTTGAAGCTTTTATTGATTGTCTTCTGGACTTATCATTGTCACTAAGAAGTCTGTCAGTCTAAATGTTGGTCTTTTAAGTCTTTTTATCTTTTCTCTCTGGTAATTTAAAAAAAATTGCTTTATCCTTAACATCCTATAGTCTTACTATAATATATTTATGTACGGATTTATCCTCATATTTTTTTTCTGCTTTGCAAAATAAATTTTGTATTTAGGACTGACATCTTTCTTTGAGTATAGAAAATTTTCAGCCAGTATTTCCTTGTGCCTCTTTACCATTCTTACTCATCTCTTCTTCAGGACATCCTAATGGATTTATGTTGGCGCCTCTCAGTCTGTTATCCATGACTCTTACTATTCATATTTTTTATATCTTTATCTCATCTGTATCTTGGGTGAATTTCTGATTATGATCTTTTAACTCCTTAATTCTCAATTTACCTTTATCCTGTCTAGAGTTGAGTTTATCTGATTTTTACAAGATAATGCTTTTACTTCCAAGTTTTCCATTTAGTTCTATTTCATAGCTACATGTTATTTCCTTTCTGCCTTTTTAATTCTTGACTTTTCGCTTTTAAAAATAAATTGTTGGGGACTTCTGGGAAGATGGCAGTGCTCAACTGTCTCACAAAAACAATGGAGGAAGGACAAAAAGCTGTCAGAGGGAGCTGCTTTGGGGATCTGCAGACCAGGAGAGTGCTGCACATCCTCCAGGAGGGACACATAGAGGAAGAAGCCAAAATGAAAACTGTGAATTACTACCCCCACAGCCAGTAATGGTACACTCAAGGCAAACAGCCTGGATAAACCCATGGTTCACTGCAGCCAACTGAGAGGGGAACAGATATCTTCCTCCCTGGAACAGGGAGGGTGCAGCAGATGGCAGAGAGATGTTTCTTTTCAGTGAGTTTGGCCAGCAGAGCCTGCTTTGAATCTCAGCTCTGGCCAGACCAGAATCATGGGCAAGTGGAGGTTGAAAGAGACACCTCTGTGGAAAGATTCACTGACAATCACCATCTGTCAGCCTGCAGGAAACTGCAAGGACAGAAACACTTTTAGAAGTCTCTCGTCCAAGATCCCTTGGATAGGATCTGTGTCCCATTAATGAATCTCTGGCCCTATTTTGAGCAATTTTATTTTTAATTTTTTTTCCCAGAGGTTCTGTGGCTTGAATCCAGGACCTTATACATGGGAAGCAGGTGCTCAACCACTGAGCTACATTTGCTCCCCTGGGCAATTTTAAAGAATTAGAGAAAGTTGAACCAAAAATCAAAGAAAAGCTGTGAAACAAAAGTACTAGGCAAGAGAGAAAAATTGATAAGTAAATTCACCAACATATTCAGATGATGCCCAAACATCAGCAAAAAGTAACAACCCACACTAAGAAACAGGAAGAGATGGCCCAGCCAAAGGAACAAATCAAAAATCCTGATTAGACACAAGATTTAAGAAAACTAATCAATGATAATCACAAATATTTCCTAAATAAACTCAAGGAATTGAAGGAATATATGACTAAAGAGCTAAAGAATATTGAGGAGACACTGGGTGGGCATAAAAAACAATTTGAAAGCCTGCAAAAAAAAAAAAAAATAACAGAGCTTATGGGAATGAAAGTCACAATGGATGAGATTAAAAAGACATTTAAAGCATGTAACAGCAGATTTGAATTGATGGAAGACAGAATTATGAATTGGAGGATCAAGCATCTGAACTTCAAAAGATAGGAGAACAGAAAGAGAAAAGAATGGAAAAAATAGAACAGGGTGTCAGGGAATTGAATGACAACACAAAATGCACAAACATAAAGTATTATCTGTGTCCCAGAAAGAGAAGAGAATGGAAAAGGGGCAGAAAGAATATTTGAGGAAATATTGACCGAACACTTCCCAACCCTTATGAAAGACATAGATATCAATATCAAGGAAGGACAACACGCACCAAACAGAAAAAAATTCAAATACATCTACACCAAGATACCTACTATTCAAAATGGCAAATATTCAGAGATAAAGAGAGGATTCTGAAAGCAACCAGAGAAAAGAAATGCATCACATACAAGGGAGCCTCAATAAGACTAAGTGCCAACTCTCATCAGAAACCATGAAGGTGAGAAGAAAGTGGTACGATGTATTTAAGGTACTGAAAGAGAAAAACTGCCAGCCAAGAATTCTTTATCTGGAAAAATTGTCCTTCAAAGATGACAGTGAGTTTAAAGTCTTCACAGACAAAAAAGAAAAGAAAAGAAAAGAAAAGAAAAAACCCGCGAAAGTATGCTACCAAAAAGACTGGATTTACTAGAGATACTAAAGGGAGTGCTACAGCCTATAAAGAAAAGACAAGGGGAGAAACTTGGAGAAGAGTGTAGAAATGAAGATTATTAGGAAGAATAACTTAGAGAGTAAAAAGACAAACAATAGTAAGATATGACAATGGAAAGCCAAAGGACAAAATGATGAAGTAAGTAATGCCTTTACAGTAATTACATTGAACATTAATGGATTGAACACCCCAATCAAAAGACATAGACTGACAGAATGGATTAAAAATATCAACCATCTATATACTGTTGACAAGAAACTCAACTCAGCTTTAAGGACACAATCAGGTTGAAAGTGAAAGATTGGGAAAAGATATTCCACTCAAATAGTAACCAAAAATGATCTGCAGTAGCAATGCTAATAGTGGACAAAATAGATTTTAAATGCAAAACTGTTATAAAAGATGAAGAAGGTCATTATATTAATAAAAGGGGCAATTCACTAAGAAGAAATAACTATAATGAATATTTATGCACCTAACCTGGGTGCCCCAAGATACATGAGGCACACATTGGCAAAACTGAAGGCAAAAATAGATATTCCTATAATAGTTGGAGACATCAATATACCACTATCAGCATTAGATAGAACATCTGGACAGAGGATAAATAAGGAAACAGAGAGCTTGAATAATATGATGAAAATGAAATAGTCCTGACAGACATTTATAGCACATTACACCCCAAAACAGTAGGCTATACATTCTTTTCAAGTGCTCAAGGATACTTTTCCAGGATAGGTCATATGTTGGGTCATAAGACAGCTCTCAATAGATTTAAAAATATTGAAATTATACAAATCACTTTCTCTGGTCATAGTGGAATGAAGTTGAAAATCAATAATGGATGGAAAAGGGAAAATTCACAAATATGGAGATTAAACAATATACTATTAAATAATCTGGTGGTCAAAGAAGAGATTGCAAGGGGTCAGTAAATATCTTGAGATGAATGAAAACAGGAACAAAACATATCAACACCTATGGGATACAGCAAAGGTAGTGCTAAGAAGGAAATTTATAGCCCTCAATGCTTAAATTAAAAAAGAAGAAAGAGCTAAAATCGAAGACCTACCTGCACACCTGGAGGAACTAGAAAAAGAATAGCAAATTAATCCCAATCCAAGCTGAAGGAAAGAAATAATAAAGATCAGAGCAGAAATAAATGAAATTGAGAACAACAACAACAAAAAACAGTAGAATCAGCGAAACAAAAGTGGTTCTTTGAGAAGATCAACAAAATTGCTCAAGCTCTTCCAAAAATTTGAACAGGGAGTCATGCAACCAAGCTCATTCTATGAAGCCAACATAACCTTAATACCAAAGTCAGATAAAGATAGTACAAAAAAAAAAAAAAGAAAGGAAGAAAATTATAGACCAATATCTCTAATGAATATAGATGCAAAAGTCCTCAACAGAATACTTGCAAACTGAATACAGAAGCACATTAAAAGAATTATACACCATGATCAAGTGGGTTTTATCCCAGGTATGCAAAGATGGTTCAACATAAGAAAATCAATTAGTGTAAAAAACCACATTAATAAATTGAAGAAGAAAAAGCACATGATTCTTTTGATTGATACAGAAAAGGTATAAGATAAAATACAGCATCCTTTCTTAATAAAAACACTCCAAAAGACAGGAATAGAAGGAAGCTTTCTCAACATGGAAAAGGGCATATATGAAAAACCCAGTCCAAAGCTAACATTGTACTCAACAGTGAAAGACTGAAAGCTTTCCTGCTGAGATTGGGAATAAAACAAGGATGCCCACTGTCACCACTGTTATTCAATATTGTGCTAGAAGGTCTAGCAAGAGCAATTAGGCAAGTAAAAGAAATAAAAGCCGCCCAAATAGGAAAGGAAAAAGTCAAACTTTCCCTATTTTCTGATATGATCCTATATCTAGAAAATCCCAAAAAATCCACAACAAAACTACTAAAACTAATAGATGAGTTCAGCAAAGTGGTGGGATACAAAATTAACACACAAAAATCAGCTGTGCTTCTAGACACTGCTGATGAGCAGTCTGAGGAGGAAGTCCAAAAAAAAAATTCAACTGAGCCACAAAAAGAATAAAATAATTAGTAATAACTTAATCAAGGACATAAAAGACCTGTTCTCAGAAAACTACAAAACATTGCTAAAAGAAACCAAAGAGGACCTTAAAAATGGACATTCCATGTTCAAGGATTGGAAGAATAAAAATTGTTAAGATGTCAATTCTACCCAAACTGATTTGCAGATTCAATGCCATCCCAATAAAAATTCCAGCAGCCTATCTTGCAGAAATGGAAAAGCCAATTATCAAATTTATTTGGAAGGGTAATGGACCCCGAATAGTCAAAAATGTATTTAAAAAGAAGAACAAAGTTGGAAGACTCTCACTTCCTGACTATAAAGCATATTATTAGCTACATTGGTAAAAACAGCATGGTATTGGCATAAAGATAGACATATTGACCAGTGGAACTGAATCAAGAACTCAGAAAAAGTGATTTTTGACAAGGTTCTCAAGTCCATCCAGCTGGGCCAGAACAGTCTATTCAGCAATGGTGCTGGGAGAACTGGATATCTGGATATCCGTATCCAAAAGAAAGAAAAATTTTTATACAAAATTTTTATACAAAATTTTTATACAAAAATTAACTCAAAATGGACCAAAGACCTAAATATAAAAGCTACAACCATAAAACTCCTAGAAGAAAATGTAGGGAAACATCTCAAGAACTTATGGTAGGGGGTGATTCCTTAAACCTTATACCCAGAACACAAACAGCAATAGAAAAATAGATAAATGGGGCCTCCTCAAAATTAAATACTTTTGTTCTTTGAAAGACGTTGAAAAACTAAAGAGGCAGCCTACTCAATGGGAGAAAATATTTGGAAACCACATACCCAATAAGAGTTTGATATCCATGTTATATAAAGAGATCATACAACTCAACACTAAAAAGTGAAGCAACCCAATTTAAAATTTCCAAAGAGGAAATACAAATGGCCAAACAGCACATGAAAAAATGTTCAACATCATTAGCTATTAGGGAAATGCAGATCAAAACTACAATGAGATAACATTTAGGGAATGACCATTATTTTAAAAACTCTGCTGGAGAGGATGTGGAGAAATAGGCACATTCCTTCACTGTTGGTGGTATGTAGAATGGTGCAGCCTCTGCGGAAGATGGTTTGGCAGTACCTCAGGAAGCTGAATATAGAACTGCCATTACTCAAAATATATTCTGAAAAACTGAAAGCAAGGATGTGAACTGACATTTGCACACTGATGTTCATAGCAGCATTATTCACAATTGCTAATATATGGAAACAGCCCAAGTGTCCATCAACTGATAGATAACAAAATGTAATATAAACCTATAATGTAATACTATACAGCTGTAAGAAGAAATCAGGATACATATTGCAACATGGATGAACCTTGAGAACATTATGTTGAGTGAAATAAGCCAGACACAAAAGGACAAATATTGTCTGGTCTCACGATGAACTAAATATGATGAGTAGACTCAACAGAGGTAAACGCTAGAGTATAGGTTACTAGGAGATAGAATGTAGGGTGAGAATGGGAGCTGATGTTTAATGTATGTAGAATTTTTAATAAGGTAAATTGTAAAAGTGTGGAAATGAATAGAGTCGATGGTAACACAGCATAGTGAGTATAACTAACACTGCTGGTTTATAAATGTGATTGTGACTGAAAGGGGTAGTCTCTGGATGTAAATGTCAATTGAAAGGAAGCTAGAGAATAATCTAGGGACTATATAATAATGATTTGGTGGTGGATTAAGATTGTGATTAATAGTGTAAATATAAATATAAGAATGTTCTTCAATTACAAAGTGTAAAGAATATGGTGGTACATGGGAAAACTACAACATATATAACTTATGGATGATAGTTAACAGTAATATTGTACTATTGCAGCAATGGCAAAGAAGATATTATATCAATTCTAAGGCTAACAATAGGGGGGTATAAGGGAGTATGGGATTTTTCCTTTTGGAGTAATAAAAACATTCTAAAATTGACTGAGGTGATGCCAGCATAACTCTGTGATGAAAATGAGAGCCACTGAGCATACACTTTGAATGGATGGGACAAGACATGGTACTGTATAACACAGTGAACTCGTGGTGGAAGATGGACTGTGGTTAACAGAATATGCGAATGGTCTTTCATGAACTATAACAAATATATAATACTAATACAGGGTGTTACTAATTGGTTGGGGGAAAGTACACCAAATGTAGCATATGGGCTATAATTAGTAGTAATATTTTGACAATGCTCTTCCATAGTTTGTAACAAATGTTTCACAACAATGCAGGCTGGTGGTGGGGTGATGTATGGGAGCCCTGTATGATGAAATGCATGTTTGTTTTGTAAGTTCACAACTTTCATTATACACTTATTATTTATGTATGTTCATATATGCATGATGTACTTCAATAATTTTTAAAATGAAAAATTTAAAATTGAATTACTAGTTTCTATTCATTTCAACATGTTAAGCATATTTTATGAAAAAAGTGTTTGGTATATTATTTAATCAAATTAATTTCAAATAGAATTAATTTATGTTTTGATAGTTAATATTTCTATTTTTATGAGCACGGTTTCTTCATGTGCTTTGAATTTTTGGTTAGCAGGATCATTTTAAATTGGAGAACTTTGGGGTTATTTTGAATTGGAGGTTTTTGGTTATTTTTGTTCTTTCTCCCTCTGTGCCCAACCCTTTTGGTTTTGAACCTAAATCCAGAAGTGGTTCTTATAATGTCGATTGGAAACACCTGCTTGTATTGTTATTGGACATACTACAGATCCTGAAACTGGGCCAGCAAGAAGCTTGACTCAGTTCCTCATGATGAGGCAATGTCTGTGTTTTACCTCCCTTGACCCACAGCTTTCTAAATGCTAAAATTCTAAGCAGGGGTTGGGATCATGATTTTTAGTCCTCTTTATTTAAGCAGTTAAATCCCACCCAAGTCTTTGACTTCAAATGGTAAGCCAAGTCCTGGTACCCTATATCACATGAAATCCTTTAATCCCCTCCACCCCATAGGAACTGAACTCCCAAACACTGCTGCTCCAAGACCTGGAGCCCAGCAGGCTCACAGCTCTATACCCTTTTACCGCTCTGACTTTCTGTTTCTGGTTCACAGGAATGTTTGTCTTAGCTTTGGGCCCACTTATATTTTTAAGTGCTCTGTTTTTTTTGTTTTTGTTTTTTTTTCATGGTACCGGGGCTGGAGATTGAACCCAGGACCTTGTATGTGGGAAGCCAGTGCTCAACCACTGAGCCATATCGGCGCCTCCCGAGTTGGCCATTTCATTTGTTTGCTTGTTGTTTGTTCTTTGCTTTTAGAAGGCACCGGGGACCGAACCCAGGACCTCCCATGTGGGAAGCAGGCGCCCCACTGCTTGAGCCACATCTGCTCCCTGTTCTATTTTTTTTTTTTAACATCTTTATTGAGATATAATTCACATACCATAATATTCACCCATTTAAAGTATACAATTCAATTCATTAGTTTTAGTATATTCACAGTTGTGCAGCCATCATCACATTTTTAGAACATTTTTATCACCTCCCCCAAAAAACTTAGAACATTATCACCTCAAAAAAAAGCCCCTACCCATTAGCAGTCACTCCCCATTTCCCCACCATAGACAACCACTTATCTACTTTCTGTCTCTATTGATTTCCCTATTCTTGACTTTTCATATAAATGGTATCACACAATATGCTCATCCATGTTGCAGCGTGTTTTAGAATGCCATTCCTTTTTTTTTTTTTTTTT